>JALBCR010000840.1:0-149624 GCA_030710515.1 Abscondita cerata
ATTACTCCAAAACTATTGGACATAGGTATATTAAGTATTTAACAAAGTGGACATTAAAACTTATCGAGAAAGTCAAATTTGTATACATATACAGAGTGTTCTATTTAAAATAACGCTACTACTTCCAGTAACAGAAGTACTATACAATGAAAATATTTTTATTAAATAGAGCACTTCGAATTACGAGACGATGAAACAAAAATCAGAAAAATATATTGATTGGTTCTTCCAATACTTCTAATAGTCCATCGAAAAAGAATCACCTCTGTATAAGATAATCTATTTTTGTAGAACAATAAACATTTGTTTAAACAGCTTGAAAAATTAAAAGATTGGGACACAATTGTTAATAAAATCAATTTAAATAAAAAAATTGGTTTAGTGGGATTATTTAAAAATATAGGCGCGATAAACGAGATGCGTTTCAGGTGAGGAACGGATGCATAAATATATACTTATAATTGCGAGAGGTGTCTTATGATTCATCGCATTCATCTTCCTTATTGGGGCAATTAATAAGTGAGATGTGTATGCTTATTTCATTTATTTGTTGGTGTTAAAAAAGAAAAAAAAAAAACACCTCTCACAACATGACTATATCTCACCATGATGCGATTTGTTACTTTTTGTAATGAGTAACCACATTGTATATATACTCGCATGCAGGGAAGAAGACAGTGATAATGTTGACAGTAAGAAATTGGTATGTAATTAGTACCACACTTATCCGGGCCCTGCTCAAACAAAATTTTATTCATTGGAGCTCTTGGCAGCACTTTACATCGCCAGAATTAATCTGAGATTCTATTCTTATTTATCAGTTATTAATTTTAGCGATTTTCTGATGAACCACATTATTGTGGAAACTAACACATTTTTGCAAAACGTTCAGGTTCATGGACCTCACTTAATTTTGAAGGGAATGTATATTTTTCTTGAATGAAAAATATTCCAAGGAATTGTGAGCAAACCAGAGGTAAGAATAAAATAAACAACTTCAAAAGTATTTGAATAAACTTCATTCTCTAAAGTTACTCATTTACAGAAGATACTAGGATATTCAACAAAAATTTGCATTTTAAGAACAATGAAATCATAATCCTGAAACGCATTCATAATCCAACTAAACAAATATTTTACTTCTGACTATCGTACTGATGTATTGGGTAGTTTCACTAAAAGTATTTTCAACTCCTGTTTACTTGTTTACAACACAAAATAGGCCCTGTTCCCACACCATAAATAAGAAATTAGCTCATTATACAAGATGGTTTACGGCAACGGAGTTTTGATAATGTTGTTATTCGTAACTAGGTATAGTTAGTTATGAATTCATTTTTTTTTGACTATCTGGCAATTTATGCCATTAGTAATTATGGTTAGCACTCATCTTCAATGGGAATTATCGGGCCCTTCTTTTTTGATTTTGAAAATGAAAATGCTGTTACCATTAACTCTGTCCGTTATACCGGTATGATTAACCAATTTTTGGATCATCATTTAAACAGATTTCCACACAACAATCAGACATGGTTTCAACAGGATGGTGCTATGTCTCACATCATGCAAACAACGTTAAATGCTTTGTAAAGATTGTTTCCACAACATGTTACCAGACGAGGAGACATTGTCTAGCCGCCAAGGTTGCCAGACCTAACGGCTTGCGACTATTTTTTGTGGGGCTACCTAAAGCTAAAGGTTTTCACAAATAGACCAAGAACCATTCAAGACCTTAAAAAAGGAACATAATTGAAGAAATCACGCATATTCCTGTTGTACTTTGCGTCGTGTTATGTAGAATTTCCGATAAAAATTGCATACAGAGAAGGGAAGGCATTTACCCAGTATTACTTTTTAAGAAATGGCATATTACTAATGATTACTGTATTTTATTAGAAATACATTTTTTGTTTTAAATACTAATGTTTTCAAAACTTCCCGTTCCCGGGGGACCACTTTTGTATATTTTCAAAAGGGACTTTAGCATCGATGAAAGTCTTAAGCTGCACACAAGGGATAAATGCCCTAACAACAGATATATATTTTTATACGTCCTGTCAGTTATCAAACTTGTTTACACATTCAACAAAAACAGACACATGTAGAACTTTACGTTTGAATTGTAAAAAACCTTGAAACTTCTTCAGAAGAAAAAGTTGGAAAAAGAGAATTGATTGCGCTACAAAGGGACAAAGTAATGATGCAATCCAGTAATGCATGCAACAAGAAAAGATAACAGAGATGGAAATTTCATCTCCAAATAAAAATAATAAAAACTCAATAAAACTGATTGTTTTTATTTGAAATGGTCCAGAAGTATCATTCTTTCACTGGCAAAATAATAAATTCAATAAAAAAGGAAGAAAAAAACGATTTATAATTAACAAAATTATAAAAGTATTCACGAAAACTTGTTTTGTGCATAACTGCAACATTTAATTGCAGAACAATATACAGAAATAAATGCGATAGTAGAGATTAACAAATGCTAATTTGGTGAATTCTCACGATCACATACAGACGTTGCGACGTTCAGACCTAACCTATAATAATAATCCAGAAAACATTCATGGAAGGCACGTTTATGTTGCATACAGTAAAAATCACTGTGAACAAATTTAAGATTTATTACAATTGTAGATTAATATCGATTTGTTATTATTCAAATTTGTTTTGCTACAAATTTATGGCAGATTTTTTATTTATACTTTCATGTTGTAGTTGATTGAAGATAAAACGGCAATATGTATGTATAGTTGTCTATACTAAAATCAATTTTGTTTTACATTAATGTAAGTCATAAATGCGCGGTCGATAGAAGAATATTGTTTGTTAAGTTTTGTTTCAAAATTAACATTAAATTTTTCTTTTGAATATTAAAATCTACTTAATAAGAACTAACTAAACAAAACCTTCACTTAATTTTCTTACGTCAAAATTAAAACTGTAAATTATTTGGTTATACACTAAAATTTATAAAATCCCTAAAACAGTACGGAAAGTTTCTATTTCCGTAATTCGTGTACAATACGTGAAACAAATCTATAGAAATTGCGAAAAAAATAAATTAATATGGAATACGTTAACAAATAATTATTTTAGTAAAAAGACAAACAAGCTTGTTTTTATTTTCCCCATTTTTATTAACAATTACCATATTGAAAATTTAAAAGTACACAAATATTATTAAAAAATATTTTAAATATCTCGATGATTTCGTTTTCTTACTGTAAAGAACTATACAGATTGTCTCACCGGGGAACCGTTTCATTATCCGTACACGATAGAAAAAAAAAAAAAAAAAAAAAAAAAAAAAAAAAAAAAAAAAAAAAAAAAAAAAAAAAAAAAAATTAAAATATTTTAATTCCGGGTTGTACGGATGTTGACATTAACTTCGTTATTTTAAACGGAACACCCTATATATTATTGCATTTCGTATTCTACGCTAAATTTTAAGGTCATTTTGTACAACATTTCCGTAGCTGGGAGTTACAGATTTCGAGATATTAATTTTTTAAGTAAAAATTTTCACAGATGCAAAAATTTGGAGATATCTGTAACTTTTTCGGGAACTCCATATCGGCTTAATTTGTGTAAAAAGAATTGACTATAGCAACGGGAAGATGTGTTCATAGATTAAACAATGTAATACTAATCATTTCATATAATTTGTTACATTTTAAAATCTTCAAAGAGCAATAACTTTTAAGTGAAATGGAAAATGAGACATTCATCCGAGTGTCGCCACTAGAAATAACCCGTTTGCGACTGCAGACTTTATTGGAAGTTATCTCAAGAGGAAATCACATATCTACAAACGGACGAAAGTATTTAAACATTATTAACAATGACGAGATTCCAAAATTCCAAGACAAAGTTGCCTCAACTAGTTTGAAGCTCCACAACCAGGACCATATAACGGGTGTCGTTACAACAAATATTGGACGTCCATTGTGTGTGAAATTGGGAGAAAAAGCACCAAACAAAAAGATGTCGAATTATCTCAAAACAACTATCAAATATTTAATCTTATTTAAATTTAAGTATTAATAAAAGTACTAAATTAGCAGTAAAACTGCAAAGCTACTGGGGTTGAAAATCATTGAATCCAATATTAAACCTAAACTCGTGGAGACATACCTATCATTCTATGGGCGTGTTTTTTCGAAAAAGGAAAATAAAGTTTGTACAAGAAAATGGTCGTAAAGTTATATCTAGAAAATCAAACCTACAGTCTTTTTTGTAACAAACAATAAGAAATATCAATTACATACTCCAAAGTATGGATTGTTCTGCTGATTTCATTATTAAAATTGAAATTGATGGAGAAGGCGATTTTTTGAAAAATCTGTTTAAGTTTGCAAAAAATAGAATGCTTGATGAAAATTTTGGTAGTAAAAGAGAAGGATTCTGGTGTAAAGATGTTATTCATATTGGTATTGTGGCTGGTGTGCAGGAAAATTATGAAAATGTACATAAAACTGTGGAACTTATTGCAACTGATTAAAATTAAGAAGTTCTATGTTGCTACCGGCTTAAAACTGGCAAAAATTTAACTGTAATAATCGGAAGAGGGGTGATTGAAAAAAAATTTACGAATTATCTTTCTCTCCAATCATTCTGCTTGTATCGATACATACAGTAATTTTGAGAAGAGTTCCACCTCACCAGTTACATTCTCACACTATTTACAGTACCATGTTAAGAAATTACATGAATTTGCTAAAAATGAAGCGTTACATGGTGGTTCATTTAACGGCAACTCTTGTTGGTTGTCACTTTCCAAAGTTGATATTTTGCAATCAATTTGCTTTTTATCGACTGTTTGAAGTATGTGAAATGTTTGAAATCTTTTTCGAAATAGTTGTTAAATCATGTTTTGGGTACAATTTGGTGACTTATTTTGAAAACTGAAATCGAACAGTTCAAAATGATTTTATCGAACTCGGGATAAGTGTAACGCCGAAACGCTATGCCATATTTCATCACATTTCTCTATTTTTTTTTCCCACCGACGATGTGGGTTAGGAAAATTCAACGAACAGGCATCAGAGTTTGCGAAAATATTGGAAAGATACGAAGTGCAGAAAATCATCGGGTATGGCTCTTAACTTATTGAAATCAATTCAATTTTTTAATAGTATTCATTTATAAATATGTTTATCGTTCAATTTCTTTAAAATAAATATTTACTTTATTAGTGTTATTTTGATTGATATTGCGAAAATCAGGTAAATAATAAAAAAATGAATATAAAATAACATTTCTCAAAAAAATTCGTCGATGCAAAAATTTTCTGCTTCATAATTTATTGAAGAGAGGTTTATCACTTATGATGCGTATAAAAAAAAAAGTAAGTTGGACATGGAAACATACAGTTTGGCGGAACCGTGGTTAATAACAATAACTAGATGTTGCAACATTATTGTTCGAATATACATTACGTTTGCATTCCTTTTAGTTTATAAGATACTTATAATAAAAGTACTTGAGTTTGCTTTCTTTAAAAGCTTATTTTATTTATCTAATAACATAGAGTATAAAAATAAACTGTAGGTAGTTTAATTGTATCTTAATATTTACTAAGAATTTAGAGATTTAAATAATGTAAAATTTTACTTTTTACAAACAATAACCAATAATTGAAAGAAATAACTAGAGCTAGAACTAGTTAAAAGCTCAAATTGTTTATTGGTTAATACAAGGGTTGTCCTTTAAGTGTCGGGAATAGAACGTTCCTTATCACCCGCAACCAGAAAAACTGTTTATGAACCACTGTTGTATTTGTCAATGTCAATCTGCCAAAATATCATTTAGATCGGCCTGATAGTTTTAAATCGTGGCGTTGAAGTTCCCAAGTCGCTGTACGAGATGAAATTAAGTCGGAACAATACTGCACGATTATTTTTATAACTTTCAACGAAGCCTCACCCAGCAAGAATGCGTCAGAACTTGTTGTTGCTTTTGGCGAAAAGCACCATCAAAGACAACCATTTATCGCTGGTATGCAGTTTCAGCGAGAACGCTCTAACCTCAGTGACGAACCGCGTGAAGGGCGACCAAAAAACCGCCGTCACCAAGAAACGTGGATGCTGTTCGCAACATGGTTCTGGAAGATCGTCATGTGACATACCGTGAGATTTAGCACCATTGACAACTCAGGACCTCAGTTCAAATGATCTTACACGAAGAAGTTTTTTTTTTTTGGTTTCCCGTTGGATAATGCATCTCCTCACAGAAGAACAGAAAGCAGCTCGAATCAATTGGTGTAGAAAAACTCTACAACGATTTAACTCAGGAACATCAAACACGTTTGCGACATCGTAAGTGGTGATGAATCATGGATCTATAGCTAGGAGCCTGAATCAAACGCCAATCTGCAGTATGGGTCTTCCAAAGTGAACTGAAACCGACAAAAGTTGCCGCTCTCGCAGCGTTGCCAAGAAAATGGTTGCATCGTTTGTTGGCAAATCAGGGCAATAGCAACGATTGCTCTTGAAAATCAAAGAACAGTTAATGCTCAATGGTATACGACCATTTGCTTGCCTGAAGTGATCGCCGAGCTTCGGAAAGATAACTCCAATGGACATTATGCTTCATCAAGACAATGCAAGCTGCACACCGCTCGAGCCACAAAGTCGTTTTTGGAACAGCAAAATGTCGAAGTTCTTGATCATCCTCCATACAGCCCGGACCTAAGCCCCAATGATTTTTTTACATTCCAAAGAATCAAGAATATGCTACGAGGAAAGCGGTTTCAGACGTCTGAAGAAGCGGTGGATGCCTACAAAACAGCGATTTTGACTACACCTACTTCGGAATGGAATAAATGCTATAACGACTGGTTCCATCGAATGCAAAAGTGCATTGACTATCGCGGAGGGTACTTTTGAAAAACAATAAAAAAATGCGTTATCATACCTCTTACACTTTTCTTCATTCTCGACACTTAAAAAGCCAACCCTCGTAGTAAACAAAAAGGACACTGTTTTTTGGTACATCTTCATAGTTTATAAGTTATTTTATTTACAATGACAAAAGAACAGATATAATAAATGATAACGAGTTTCAAGATCCAGGAATACTAAAGTTATATAAAAAAAGGAAACATAGAAAAAGAAGTATTTGAAAAAATAAATACAAAAAAATTCATTTGTTTATAACAAATTGTTTATTAAATAAACAAATAAAATATAGAACAAAAAAAATTTTAGAATCTTAAAGTCAATTAAGAGTAATGATTTTTAGAGAAAAGAAACGATTTCTTAATATTACTATATATTTACCTGCAAAAAACGATTGTTAATTAACAACAATGCGTTTTTAGCGATAAATAATTTTTATCATTATTTCTATCAAGAAACATATTAAAAAATTTTTAGATTATGTTTATAACAATTATTTTGACAATGGGTGCAAAAATTAGTCTTTTTAATTTTTAAAAGTCTTAAGTTGTTAATAAAATAGAAAATAATTTTTTTTTAATTTTCCCAACCTTTTATGACTTTTCAATAATAGGTCCGAGAAGTGAAAAAATTTCAGGTTTTATTATATGAATTATCAGTTTTTATATAAATTTAAAATTTGTATATTTTACTTAATTAACAATAGCGGGGCCTGATCACAACGCCAATTTTCACGCCGCCCAACTCAAGAATTGATCATAATGTATGTTGTCACAACACCCAACTATTTTCACAACTCCCAACTACGTTTCTTTTTCATAACGCCCAACTTTGTCATCATTCTCAACGCCTGTATTTATAGCAGTTTGGCAACCTTGCGTTTCACCCATAACTTGGTATATTAATAACATTACATGTTTTCATGTGATTGGGGTAAACGATGTTGTTGGTAGGTGTGATCGGGGGTAAATGGTGTTGTTTGGTAGGTTACAGTTATTACAATTTTTTTTTTAAATAAATTACATGTTTTTATGTGATTTGGACGTTGTGACCATGCGGTGTTATGAACAAACTAAGTTATGGGTGAAGAGCAAGGTTGCCAAACTGCTATAAATGCAGGCGTTGTGATATACACTAGTTATGACAAAGAAACGTAGATAAATAGTTGGGAGTTGTGACAACATGCACAAGTTGGGAGTTATGATCAATTTTGGAGTTGGGCGTTATGAAAATTGAGTGTTGTGATAATGACTAATGGAAAAATCGCGAAAAATGTTTTTTTCCAACGGTTTGTTATTCTTTCATGTTTTTAATAGTGCTTGCATTTTTTCCTTCCATAATATTGAGATTTAATCAATTAAATTAATTTTTATTGTTGAAGGAAATAAACCGTGAAGCACGTGTGGCCGCTGCATCATCCGCTTTTGGCTCTTTTTCACCACGCAATTAAAATTATAAATATGGGTCGTAGAGTTGGGCGTGGTAGGAATTTTTGTAGGAAATTTTCTGTTCTTTTAGGATCTATTTTGTAATGTTGAATATCTCAAATAGTTTTGAAATATTCCCAAAACCAAACCCCTATTTTTTACTAAATTGTTTATAACTTATCCAATTTTTGCGACCGTTTTGAAATTTTTAAAGTTTCTAGAAGCCATTCTGAATCGATTGAGACTTTGATCATAATTTTCAGACAAACGCAATGTATTACACTCTCCTCGCAGGGTTGTAAACAACATGTTTGTGAAAAATAAATAATTTCATCGCAGTTTTTGATTTTGTCTGTGTCTAATAGTATATTTATTGTTATTTAAAATGTTTAGTTTATTGATATACATATTCATCTTCAGATGGATATAATTAAAATCTGATGTAGTCGCAAAAACTCAATGTTTTGATAATTATAAATTAAAAAACCCCCATCACGACAAATAAGTTCTTATTCGTTTGTTATTTCCAAATTATTTTGAAAAGAAATACATAATCGTGTCACTAGTGAAGGTAAATAATAATCTTTAGTAAAAACAAGCGATTTCTCCCCCATATTCCGGATGTCTTCATCCCTTCTTTCATTGTCTAGCCTGGTAATTAGTAAGTCACTGGCGATTAACCACGATGGACTCATTCGTCTAACGATATTATGATTATCCTTGACAGGACGAAGGAACAAGATTAAGAAAGGCTCTTATTAGCTTTAATTCCGAATAGGATCGCTAAAATAGATTAAACCTTTATTATTTAAGCACAAAACGAAATCTAGAGTACCTACATTAAGTAATAAAAAATTAATTTTTATTAACTCAATACTTTCGTCGAATCATATTAGCTTGTTCCTGAAATTGAAAATTAAACAGTAAATATAATGCATCAACGTTTGTTTGATTCTGAGGTTGTGGTGCTTTCTATATGTTCATATTGAAATTCTGTTGCGGTTAATGACTACTTCAATGAAGAGGTTTGAATTTGATTGTGTCTTTACTTGTTTACTAACTTCAATGGTTCATAACTCACTTTGAAAAAAAATTGATAGCTTTTGCATCGACTTCGAAAGTAAATAATTTAAATTAAGACATATTGATGTTAATGTATTTGTAGAATATGGAACTGTAATAACTCGGCTATTTCTCATCTAAAAACTCCTGCTTCTTAAAGTTGAGCGCGATATTTGTCAAAATATTTGCCATTAATCAAGATAATCTAGCCGCGTTCACTCAGACTTGTGTAAGAAAACAAATAAAGTTAGAAACTTGTTTTTGCTACGTACGTACTTATAATGATTAAAACATCACACGTCTCGGATAATTAAATATGGCGAGTTCTACATTTAACGATGACATCTCTTTACATTAGCGACAGGAAGCTTGTATAAATATTAGAATGTAAAGAAGATTTAAAAATAAGCTCGTTGGAGATTTTCCCAATTAAGAAGTTTCGGACGCTTTAAGCTCGATTTTTGCTTCAGTAATTCTTAATACGATTGTTGCTTGTGAGTTATTAATTATAAAAAAAAATTATAAAAGCTTATATTTTCCATCGTTCACTGATGTATTTAACAATAATTGAATTTTCGATTTTCTTTCTTTGAAAAGAATTCATTAATGGTGTTTAGAAATCATGCAAACTTTGAAAACTTCTTATTTCTGAGAGTATCAGCAAATTCAGGTTTCGATTGTTTACAAGTTGGTACAAAGCTCATAATTTTAATTTAGTGATCTTATGAATCTTAAGCTTCAATAATTTAAGGATTGTTTTGTTGTAACTGCTAACTGTTTCCATAATGTACTCACAAAAATTTGGTTATAAGTTGTAAAGTTTGTTTTGACTTTAGCCTCGTTGCAATTCGTTTCAGTTTCATGCAACTTACTATATTTGGAGACAATTTACACTAACTTTAACAAGAATGAACAGTTTTATTATTCCGTTTTTTGAATGTTTATGGGTCGTTATTATGTAATTACAGAGATTTTAGGGTTAGACCGTCTTAGCCTTCCCACAAACCAATTTCGATTTTTTGACGTTTGCCCAACTTTGCTGAACTTTAGCACACTGACAACCTCAGTAATATCCGCTTTCCTTAAAACGCGGAACAATCAACAAATACAGTCGGCATTACGAAAATAAAATGCTGACAAATCAGGAAGCTTAACTCGACCTTGCCGACTACAAAATCCTCTGCATAAATATAAATAGTTGGTTAATCAAGTAGAATTAATTATTATCATGTCGTACAAACAAGTTGCTTTAAGAACTGAAGAACAGTCGAACAGTACAAGTAAGGCGTCGCACATAAAAAAACAATAAGTTCAGTGCAACATCGTACGGCAATATATAATATCATTGTTATGATAGTACCATTGTTTTTATATACTTACAATCATAGTACGCACATCATAAACGTAGTACGCGCTTGTATACAGTGAGACCATAAAGTAGAAAATAGCTGGCAAATCTTTTACAAAAATTTCAACAAAATACAGGAAATTTGTATTGGCTATACAAAATGTTACAGTGCCGTTCGTTTCGGAGTTGTTCTCATTCCGTGTTATTGAGAAGTTATTGTTGTATTTGCTCTTGTTTCTATTCTTTCCGACCGCTTTAAAATTAGTTCTTTAAGAAATTTAAATGATTTGTTCTTCTTTGAGGAGAGGCACCAAAAACCACTAAGTCGTTTTTCAGGCAACGTTTCGTGCAACGAATGTGAACTTCCTCAGGCATGAGGAAAAATATGTAGAAATACCAACTTTACATTTAAAATGCTAAACAATTAATATTCATTTAATATGATTGTCCTTCTGTAGATGCGAAATTCGAAGTTTTTAAAATTCAATCGTTAAGTGTTAATCAAATTAATATTCCGGCTATTTTTATTTATAGTGTATTTTGGTGGGCTTATTTATAAAAATTGCCTTGTATTGAAAAATATGGGCATCATTTCGAACATTTGGGTTCACGCTAATTGTTATTACCATTGTTTGTAATAAATAAAATTGGTCTATTTCAAGACCACAACTCTTAGTGTTTTATCTGTGTTATTGTTTCTTGTTATTTTGTAACCTGTTGGCATTTTAATTTTAATAACTTAAAAATAATTTCCAGCATTTTTTTGCCAATTTAGTTATAAATTTATTTATCCCATAATTTTACGAGAATTACTTTTGAGATATAGCTGGGTAGCTTTTGAAATTTTCTTTGACATTTGGTTTTTTTAACAAAGTAGTCGCTTGATACAAAGTTTAGGTTAAAATGTTAAAAAAATTTGTTGTACTTTTTGTGTACACTGTAAAAATAACACTGCGCAACAGCATTTCTGTTGGTTGGGTTTTGTTACATGATATTAGTCCAATTTTTGATGACAATTTTAATACCGTGATTGAAATTTCTGTATTAGTTATAGTTAAAAAAATATGACACGGGTGTTTTTTATAATAAAACACTATAAATTTAGAGATGATTCTAATTTATTTAATTCTTATAATGAAAAAAATTCTCTATATAAGATTTTCTTGCTAAAGCTGAAAGCAGAGAGCTATTCTGAATGCTCCAACAATTGTCAGCCATCATGTGTGCGTTCCAGTAGCCTTGATAACGTTCCTCCATAGTACGGAGGTCCTGGTGGAATCGCTCGCCCTGTTCTTCACTTAGGTCCCCAAGATTGGTGGAGAAATAGTCCAGGTGGTTGTGAAGAAAGTGTAACTTGATGCTCATGTTACATCCAAGCTTTTAAAAGTGACTCAACAGTTTTTGACGTGTTGAGAAAATTCAGAACGTTTCTGCCGTTTTCTCAATCTCTGTCATAGTGTCCGTAAAATTTGAGTCTTTAATTAATGATCTTATTTGTGGCCAGTCAAAAATTTCCGCCTTTATCTTTTCTGCACTCAGTTTTGGAAACTTGTTTGATAGGAAAAGGAAACAATTTCCATTTTTGTCAAGACCTTTTACAAATTGTTTTATAAGTCCTAGTTTTATATGTAAAGGAGGCAAAATTATACGATCTCTTGACGCTAAAAGTGGGTTTATCACGTTCCGCTGTCCTGCGAGGAGGCCAATCTTTTTTAATCCAATGTTGATATTTAGCTATACTGTCCCACAAGCAAAGAAAACAGGGATATTTTGTATAACCACCATGTTGGCCTAAAAATAAGTTGACTATTTTTAAATCAGCACATATGAGCCAATTGCGGTCCACATATAATGAGCAATAGGTAACGACCCTAATTTATTCTCATTGTGTAAAAGAACACATTTTAGACTACGTTTTGATGAGTCTATGAATAGACGCCAGTCACTAGAAACGTAATTTTGGAATCTCATTCCAGCTATTAAATCAAGTACATCTTTACAAAATACGAAATCATTTTCTTCACCAAAATATTTGAGGAGAATTTGTACCCTTGTGCGGTAATAAGAAATTTTTGTTTTTTTGTTTAAGTTTCTTTGTTTTAGCCTAGAAGCAAAAATTTCTAAAGCAGCCTTTGACAGTCCCAGATCTCTGACAAGGTCGTTTATTTTGTATCATTGACACAGACTCTTCCTAACGATGCCATATCAAATTATGTTAGGAAAACCTAATATTTTCTTAATTACAAGGAAATTAACACACAACAATTTTTTTGTAAAAACTATATGTCGGAAACAACAGCTGACAAGACAACTGAGGGTATATTTGAAATCAACAACGTCAAATTAGTAAACATCACGTGATAAAGTCAATTATCAGACAAAAGTTGCCATATTGTTGTGCAGTGTAATTAAATCAATTCAATTTCACGGCCTCTCTACCCACATTATATTAAGAAGTTTCTCGATCTCATCAATAATTCTAGAATATTTTAATAATAAGATTCCTCCACTTTATTTAGACATCACAAAATCTATATACCGAGTGTTCCTCTCAAAAGAATGTACAGATATAATAAATACTTGACTTCACGTTTTAGATATTTCTAATAGATCTTCCTCGTCATTAGCTAAAATATTTTAGTTGATCTAAAATTCTCGTCAATTTCTTCATCAAAAAATCCTTTCTATTCTGCACACGATAATGTAAATAATATTTTTGACATTTGCATTATTGGTACACTAAAAAAACTTGACACTAATAAAGTTATTTCAGTCAGTTTTCTAGATCTTAAAATTTCTAAACACTACTAGATTTTATTTCCTATCATTACATTCATCCTTTAAACCACAAATTAACATGATTTCGGTCCTTTTTTATCGACTTTTCCATATTCCCTCAACCACAGATGATTTTAATCAAGAACTTTTAACAATTTTCAAAATTACTAATTCGAATAGTTTTTATTCATTCAAATTAAATCTTTACTCACCAAGCCTTACAATCCCCCCTCTTACTCTCTCTTACTCTCTCTCTCTCTCTCTCTCTCTTTCTCTCTCTCTCAGCTTTATCGCTCCTTTGTAGGAGCATTGTCTCCTATATTAGAGTTACACCTTACACCTCCACGTTGGCCAGACGGGTTGGAAATGGCTGCGATATATTTTTAACGGTTATCAAAGGTGTTAGTATGGTAACCAGAACCGACGTCTGAACGTACCCTCTGAACATGGTGGGAGCAGACTCGTTCTCTCTCGCTGTCACTGGAATCGAACCAGCCCGCCAGAGGTAACCAGTTTACCGCTAGGCTATGGTCCCACGTCCAATTCCTCTACTCTCAACAAAAATTTTTTAATAATACATAAGATAATGTTGATTTACTCGATAAATGCTGATAACCTATACAAATTTTCTTTCGGTGCCCGTCAAGCCTTTTATATTGCACGAACAGGATAAAAATAATAAAATCATTCCTTTAATCTACATGAAAACATAAAAATCTTGCATATCTATGCAAAAAAGTTCAAAATTAGATTTTCTTGATCATTTTCAAATCATTAAACATTTTAACAATTAACGAACCTAGTTTTAAATGACACAATAAATACATTCCATAATCTTCGATTATTATCGCCAACTACGCGTTGGCGTAAAAACAATCTCAAATCGCTTGCTGTAAATTTGCAAAAGACTGAGAATTGTTTGACATATGTTTCTCCCTTTTGGTACTCTTCAGAAGTGGCAGAACTCATACGTAAGTTCACTATTGTACAATATACGCGGCTGTCGACTTCTTACTCAAAGGAGGGTACATCATATACGACTAATAAGATGTTGCTCTATCTAGCGGCGCTTATGTTAACGATGTGCAACATCAATTTTGAAAAATATATCTTAGTACGCTCTGATTTTTGTATTAAAAATATTATTTTTAATGCCATTCAAACTACAATTTTTTAAATTTGAAGTATGTTAAGTGAATACATTTTGTACTTTCGCATTTTTAAGTTCAAAATTTTTATCAAAATTTGTTTTGTTTTGAATTTATAACATTACATCATAGGGAAACAATCTTGTCATGTAGGTTACTTTATAATTTTAGAATATGCACTAAGTTTTAAAGTTTCAATTTGATGAAGTGCGCAGGAACTTACAAATGTTTGATAAAAAAGTGGAAAACAAAATGGGGAAAGAACTTCGTTAATTGTCTTATCTTTCTAGTATCTCAAACTATGTTGGACTTTCTATAGGAGTGCACGGAGCAGAACTGTGTTTAGTGTTTTTAAGGCGTCTAATAGCTGTACTACTTCTTGGCTACTTCTATCGGGAATCTAGTCAAACATTACATATAACAATGAATATAAGCAATTATTACGTCAATTAATAAAATAAATAAATAAGTAAAAGAACAAACTTATATTAACCGAACTAACATTCGATAATTTTTTTTACACATGGTGTTTGTCTGACTTTCTGCTCTTTACACTCCTATAGAAGGCCCAACATAGTTTGATATACTAGACACATTGGAAAACAAACCGATATGATAGTTATACCTAACTGCTTTAATAAGGCTATGTCCCGAAAAAAGGTCGTGCGTAATTGGCCTGGCCAAAAAATGTCGTGAGCATTTGGTTGCGCAGCAAAAGACGCCAACGAAAAAGAGCGCCGGCGAAAAAGGTCGCGCTAAAAAACAACGCACAGTTCTCCATAAAGGTTAAATTTCTTTCAGTTGTGAATATCAAAATTCTTTGTTCATTTGGACCACTATCGAATAAAAGAAAAGGTTCGCCGTTGCTGTTTCTGGTGTATTTTTTCGGAATAACAAGCTTGGTTAAACTTCTACCATTTGGCGGAATAGATTTTTTTTTGGCGTGTGTGTTAAATAGTTTGCTATAGGGATGCAATGGAAGATAACTGCCCACTTGCACCCAAAGAAACTTTTTGTGAAATAGTAGCTAATATACCTTGTGTTGTTAGTTCAACTTTTTCAGCCATTTCTTTCATTTTGTTACAAGCCCTCTTTGCTTTTAATTTGAATGCATCTGCAACATGGTTGTGGCTTCTAAGTTTCACTACTTTATCTCCCACTGTATGAAGTCTTTCCCCTACATTTACACTAACTGTATTGGACACACTTCTAAATTGTCTTTTCGCTAATCATTTTTCCTTTCTGTGGATAAATCCGTTGTACACTAACATATTGGCACCTTTTTGACTGCTTACGTAAGTTAACATCATCTTGACAAAACGACAACTTTACGAATCATAAACTAAAATATTTTATCAAACCCTTATTAACGGCATCTGACCAATGGGTGGAGCTTTTTTCTATAGTGTGTTTTGTTAACGAGCAGATACTATCGCATCATCAGGGATTTAGCGAAAATCTTTCCAAACATATTAGAAACCAATTATGTGCTGGGTGTCCATTAACTAATTGGAATATTTAGAATGCATATATGTACCTAATTACACGATGACTTCAACGAAGACCAACAATTTTGAAATTTTATTTTAAATATAAACAAATAGCTAACAAATATAGTTACATTTTACTACGCGCCCTTTTTTCGCGACTTTATATTTGTACCAAAACAACCAGAACATTTAACGACCAATTTTCTAATTTGTCTCTAATTTCGACGAATCCAGACTAATTTTGTGACCGTGATCGTCATACACCCTATATTATGTATATTCTTACAGTTCAAAATACTCGAACGTAGGACGCAAGCCTTCTGAGTAACGGTGGTCGTGACTTGCACGTTACGACGAAAATCGAATTTGGCGCGCACGCTACGATTTTCCCATTGGTGGATCGATTATTCACAAAATTTATCGAGACGACGAGCGGACAACTTGTGATTTTTCTTCTATTGGGCGGTTGTCGGCGTGCTTTGTGAAGCTAAAAGTATACACGTAAAATATTAATGTGGTTTCAATAATTCCAAGTTAAATTGGTGTGTAAATATAAATCCGACCGCTTTCGCCGTAAATGATTTCTTTTGCTATTTTTTTGTTTGTCTCGTGGTTGTATTAATTCTAATTACAACGTATGCTTTAGCACGTGTCTTGACCTCATACTCTACTCGTATATTACCATCTGGATAATTCCTGGGGTGCTGGAACGAGTCATTTAGAATCCTTCGCTATAAAAACGTGACGACTACCACGCTGTCGCCTACCTCGAAGCTGCAACGGCCGATGAACTCCACCAGTTAAAGGTTACACACGCTGCGTACCTGCTATTTCGAAGGAACATATCTGCTTTCCGAGCTTTGTCGTCTAGTCCTCCTAAGAGAAATCCTGTGGCTACCGATCTTCTAATAGTTGTCAACTGCTGTCCTTAGCAAGAACCTTCCTTATCGGCACTACATGCATCAGTACACAACTAAGTTTATTGTTTAAGGAACCGATTCACTTTGCATGCGTTTGGAGCTCACGTACATATGACATTAAACGGTTTGAATCCCTAGTGTATAAGCAAATTTTTATTCAGGGTAGACTCTATCCACCGACGTTCGGTTTTGTTTTCACTAGCTCCATCAGAGCTGGGGCGTTTGAGACAAAGTGGGTGAAGCTAAAACAAAAGGTTTTTGGGTTCGCGGGAGCTACTTACCATACTAGTCCGAGTTTGTAAGTGACGTGTGTACGTCGAGTTTCAAATCAAATCAAATCAAAACAGCTTTATTGTCACTGAAATGTATATTTCTTGACAATGCATAACAACAAAAAACAAAACATAGAAAAATACATCATCGCAAATGCATTTATCACAGAATTATTCTTAAATAAACATAACTAAAACTAAAACAGTTGATTACAACCAAATGTAAAATAAATATATAAATAGTTGAAGTCAATATAATAATAAGTCCAAATACCCTGAATCACTGAATTTCATATAAATTAAAATTAGTTATTGTTATTAAAATTAACAGCAAAAAAATCAGAGGTTTGATATAATGGTCTGTCAATCAGAAATATTTTATAGTTTTTCTAAATTTAGTTTGGCGATACATTGATTGTAAGAAGCTGGTAAGTGATTGTATAATTTTATACCATTATACAGGATAGAGATTTTAGTACATTCTAATTTCGGAGTTTCTAAGCTAAGGTTGTAAGAAGAGGAGTTTCTAGTATTTTGTGAATGAACTTGCTTTTGCGTAAAATTGTGCAGATGCTTATGAATGAAACTAACGGTTTCTAAATTGAATAATGCCGGAAGAGTTAAATTTTTAATTTTGAAGTATTCTTGACAATGGTCTTTTTTTTCAGTCCGAAAATGTTTCTGATAGCTATTTTTGTAATTTAAATATTATGTTAAATCTCTCCTTACAACAGACACTCCAAAACGGTAATGCATATCGTAAAAGAGATTCGAAAAAGCAAAATATGTTGTCCTAGCGGTGGTTACATTTAGTTCACTGGAGATTGTTTTTAATGTAGGAGTTCCCTTAATCACCAATCTTAAATTGGTACGCTAACTTTAATTTGGGGTGTAACAAAACAAAAGCTTAACTGAATTTAAACATATTTGATTGCGAACTCTCATTAATTTGTTGTTACTAACGTCCATAAGTTTCATGCGACAGAATCTCTTACTTCTCACAGATTCTCCTAGTATGTTAAGTTATATTTGCACTATTTACATTCCATTTGTTCTCTGATTTGTGTTCGTTTTAGCGTAATAGACCTTAAGTAAAACCTATTGAATTCCTGTTGGTCGGTTTTATTTCTTTCTATTACCCAGCAGGTGGCGCCTCGTTACCCAGCAGTTTATTTCTCTCTCAGTTTCCTCAAGGCCGTACCCAACTCACCGACTAAGTCGGACACTGCTGTGCTAACTTTACAAATACGGGATCGTCCATAAATTTAGTGCGCTGTTTCGAGCCAAATAGTATTGTTCTTTTTTTTGTTTCTAAGTTAATTTTAAGGCCTCCTACTAATAAAATAGATCATGGCGAAAACTTAAATTATTTAGTTTCTTGGCCATAAAACAAATGCCAGTTAAGTTAGCACAAATTTCTTTTCAGACTAATCTTCTTTTATAATGAGCAAGATTTCAATGGTGGGACCCAAATTAAAACACCCTGCACATTGTAAATATATTGCATTACAAATATAAAAACAAAAACAATAAAAAGAAACCTTTAAACAGACTAGGTATTGCCTGCCAGCCCTAAGCCCGGATAAAGTGTGAAGAAAAGTTAAATGCATAACGAGTGGGACGGTTTGGATATTTGCAAATTAGCAGTTCATCGTTTTGTTTTGTATAAACAAATAGCTACATTTTCTTACGCGCCCTTTTTTTCACCGGTGCTCTTCTCTTGCCCGCGCTTTTTTTCGCCTGGTGCTCTTCTTTTGCCCGCCTTTTTTTCGTTCGCAATTCTTTTTCGCGCAGCCATATGCTTGCGACCTTTTTTTTAACACTTTTAAGACTGTAAACTGAAATTGAAAGAAAAATGCCTTTTAAGGTACGCGCATGTACACTCATGAAATTTAAAACTTGGGACACCACAATTTCTGTAAACAAAAGTTTGCACATTGTGAAGCGGGCTTAAGGGTATCATTTACAATTCTAACAGCAGGTAGTCTCAGCAGGGGTTATCTTATAGAAGGACTGTAGAATGAATCATTACACTAAGCACGTTTTAGAAAATAGGTAATTTACGTTGCTTTCTTAATTTTTGATTTAAAAACGTCTACAAGCAATAACTTTTAAATTAAATCAAAAATCTAAACATGGTTATTTGGGTTGACTGATTATTACTTATTTTAAATAAATCTAACCTACTAATTATTGTAAGTTATTAAAAAAAATCATTAAACTCTCTATTCATAATATTTAGTCCTTACAAAATGTATATTTTATGACGTTTCATTTTTTTCTGTAGTTAATATAAAAAGTGAAAATAAAAACAAGGCAATTCTTATTGTCAACGTATATATTTAGTTTTTGACAAGAATTTATTACATAATTATAATTAAGATACCAAGTTATAGTTTAAAATTAAATGAAAACTTTTTTTTAAATAAAGGTATTACTATATAAATAAATATAAGAAATCAATAATGGGTGTGACCTCCATTATTATTGATACATTCTTGGAGGCGTCTGCTCATTGACGCTATCAAGGTATCAATATAATTAATATTAATCGTTTCCCATGCGGTATCAATGGCTGCAATTAGTGCATTACGGTTTACTGGTATAAAATTTGGCCCTTGTTGTCTTCGGATAACAGCAAGTATTCGAGCCCAAACATTTTCGATAATGTTAAAATCTGGGCTTTTGCTGGCCAGGGTAACAGCTCCAAGTTATTTTCTCGTATCCAATTGCGCACAACCCGCGAAGTATGAATAGGGCGTTGTCCTTTAACAACAAAAACATTATGAAAATGTTAATTCAACAGATCCCGAACTATTTTTGGAGAAAGTATAGTGAAATAAGAATACTTACTTGTTGGAAAATATAATCTTCGTCTGGATAAAACACTTCGACTGAAGGTTTCATAATAGTTTCCAAAATATCTAAATACGCAGCAGAATCAAGACGTCCATCGATAGCCCAACAAACTCCTGGACCCCGCGCGCTAACCCAACCCCACACATTCACAGAAAAATAACCACTTCGTTTTTAGGACATATGTGATTATTTTCGTAACGAGTTCCTTCCATTCTAAAAACTTTTAGTGGTCCATCGTTGCGGCTATTGAACGTTTTTCGTCGCTAAAAATCACTCGATTCCAAAATTCCAAAGGTTCGTTCACATATCGCCTTGCAAATTCCAGACGACGTCTCATATTTTCGTCACTGAGAACTTCTTTCGCAGCAGCATTATACTTCTTTATTCCCATCTCCTTTAATCTTTTTGTGCAGTTATACGGCATCCGGGAAAATGTGTATCTGCTATAGCCCTGGAGTATGTAGCAAATGGTTGTTCTGTTACGTAATGAAACAACTCGAGATCTTGAGCACGTGTAGATACTTTAGGTCTACCACTTCCGACTCTTTCCAAAGTGTGTTCAAGATTCCATTTTACTCGGAAATTTCACGCACGCTACGGCCCGCCGCTAATTTCGAAACAATCCGCGCTTTCAAATCAGCACCGAGATGAGGTGGCATTTCACAACACTTGAAATTTTAAACTAAAATGGAATTTACATTTCTTACTTTATTTATTGGTTCACACTACCCCTTCTCAAACAGTAGGTAATTGTTTATTTATTACATACTTCTAATGACCAATGTAACAACCCTTAGAGCAATATGACTCAAAGGAAGTAAATTAAACAAGCAAGGATATTCTATTGTTATTGAAACTTATTCATAAAGTAAAAGCCATTTCCTTATAATGCTAATGGACAGGATTTTCTTTTAAGTATTAAGATTACAATAGAGTACTTTGATATGATATAAATTTGTGTTTCTCTAATATTACATCACAAACTTAATCTTTATTCATCAAAAAATTGTTGCTTAAGTTGTAAAGCTTCGTACACACCTGAACAACAAACCGAGCAACAAACATAACAACGAACCGAAAGTCAAACAGAACGACAAACGATCTTTATGATTTCCACAATCCCAACAACAAACGGAACGTTTGTGCTGTTTCTATAATTATTTTCAGTAGTTTTCAGTTCATATATATTTATTATTGAGAAGAGAAAATTGCGGAAAACAAGAAGATAGTGCCAACCAAATTTTACGCACAAAGAAGAGTAAAAATTATAATTTACTTCGCTTTTTTATTTTTGAAATTTCCGCCCAAATGATGCTAATAGGGACATCATTTTTTCTTGCATTCTTAAACACTGATTAATTTAAAACATTTTTCTTCTGTCAACTCCATAATATTACCTAAAACACAACAAACCCACAAAAGGGAGGACAAAAATAAATAATTTAATTCTCCCGCATAAGTTTGTTCGCCGTTTTGTTTAGATTCGTCCAAACCTGCAAACGCATTCGCGCGCATTTTCTTTGATGTCGGAGAAAAACCGACAAGTTGCGGGAACGCCGCAAACCGTTCGTGGAACAATCAGGACTTGCGAATCTGTTCTAAAATTCGTACGTAGCACCGTCCAAATTAATGTTCCGATTGCCGTTCGGTTCGTTGTTCTGTTTGTTCCTCGGTTTGTTGTTCAGGTGTGTACGAAGCTTTACAATAAGCATATTAATATGAACTATATCTTATGAAAGGAGAGTTATGTAACTATAATTAACGACTTAACGTTACGTTAGTAGATTCCATTTACTATTTACACATATTTTCTTGGAACATTCGATAATTAACTATCGGGATATGATGACCCTATACTTCGCAGGTTGTGCGCAACTGGATACAAGCAAATAACTTGAGCTGTTACCCTGGCCAGCAAAAAGCCCAGATTTTAACATTATCGAAAATGTTTGGGCTCGAATACTTGCTGTTATCCGAAGACAACAAGGGCCAAATTTTATACCAGTAAACCGTAATGCACTAATTGCAGCCATTGATACCGCATGGGAAACGATTAATATTAATTATATTGATACCTTGATAGCGTCAATGAGCAGACGCCTCCAAGAATGTATCAATAATAATGGAGGTCACACCCATTATTGATTTCTTATATTTATTTATATAGTAATACCTTTATTTAAAAAAAACGTTTTCATTTAATTTTAAACTATAACTTGGTATCTTAATTATAATTATGTAATAAATTCTTGTCAAAAACTAAATATATACGTTGACAATAAGAATTGCCTTAGTTTTTATTTTCACTTTTATATTAACTACAGAAAAAATGAAACGTCATAAAATATACATTTTGTAAGGACTAAATATTATGAATAGAGAGTTTAATGATTTTTTTTAATAACTTACAATAATTAGTAGGTTAGATTTATTTAAAAATAAGTAATAATCAGTCAACCCAAATAACCATGTTTAGTTTTTGATTTAATTTAAAAGTTATTGCTTGTAGACGTTTTTAAATCAAAATTATTTCTAATTTTATTTTGTAAACATTTCCTAAACAAAATTTTGATTCTAATATATTCTTTAAAGAAAAAATTAAGTAAGCAACGTAAATTACCTATTTTCTAAAACGTGCTTAGTGTAATGATTCATTCTACAGTCCTTCTATAAGATAACCCCTGCTGAGACTACCTGCTGTTAGAATTGTAAATGATACCCTTAAGCCCGCTTCACAATGTGCAAACTTTTGTTTACAGAAATTGTGGTGTCCAAGTTTTAAATTTCATGAGTGTACAACGGTGTATTCTTTTTTTACCGCAACATTCTCCGATCTGCATCGGACATACGCATCGATCTGATTTTAATTCTGATTTCTTAATTAACGGCGAATTTTTAAAATGCGATTCATGCCGTTCCCACATATGTGCGCTGTTACATTTAATTTTATTGAAACTTTTTTTTACCATCCGTACCGTTCCTCCGATGTAGTTAATGGTAAATTTTAACAATTATGTAATGTGATTGTCATATCACGGGAATTTGGTTATCGGATCAAAAGTAGTTTATACAAAAGTTGTACATTTGAACAAAAATATGTAAAATAAATATTTTGTAAATATTCCTAAGAATTACATTTACATACGGACGGACTGTCGGGCAGCCAACTTCCAGACAAACAATTTTTGGTTTTATTACAACATCCACACTCTATTTTGTCCCAAAGCATCTACCCAATCTTATTTGTAAGATGTGGAGTAAAAAGTTAATCTAGTGCAATACAATTTTTAAATTATTTATAGGCAGCTTAAATAAGGATACAAAATTTTTAATTTCAGCCGCCGTTCAGCGATCATTTAAAATTTAATGTAAGTTATTGCACGACAAGCAAAACTAGTTTCCACCCGCCTCAGATTACATTTTCCTAAATTTCCCCGATGGTAATAATTAATTAAATTTTTCATCACTCTTTTTAAATCGCAATTTAAATGAACTTAATGTGTTTTTTCTATTGTCATTTACAATGCCCAATGAAAGTGTGAATAAATTGTACAATTATCATTAATTCAACTGCGGACGCGGTTGCAACAATGTGTTTTTATGAAATTACTCCATCAACAACACGCTTATAATTATGAGTGAAGAAGCGAGAAAAAATAATTTTTAAATCGATCGCGTTTACCTACCACTAAGACGTTTAAAAAAGTTTTCCCAAGATGATAAGATGTTAGTATAACCTCAAATGCGCAACGAACCAGCGAAGAATCTTTTTATAACATAATTTAATAATTTCCCTCGACTCCGCGGAACGGCAGCCACGGATCTGCACCGGAGGGTTATACAAATTCTATCTCGCTTCCCTGAATCAAATGCGACACTAAAAGAGAGACAGAATAGAAAGATTTATACTGGCGAAGTACATTATCTTGTAGTCTCAGTCGGCTAATTACAGCCTATGATACCACATTAGCCCCGGGGCGGCGCGGGATGATAACCGGTCCGGATTGAGATGTATCGCCGCCAGCAAGGCTGAGTGGTTTGCATCCGATCTGAAGACGAAGAACCGCTTTCATGCGGTACAACAACTTTCGCGTTTCTCAAGTTACATTGCTTTCCTGGAAAACCATCTAAAAAGTAAATGTAAAATAACTCATTTCATATTTCATCGTATAAACCTTAAAATTAAAAAACGTTTCTTTCAGACTATCTAAACCTGCGGAGGCTTTATTTTCCTCTAATAACTTCCGCTTTGTTTTCGTACAGAAATATAGAATTTGAAATCCTTAAAACCGTCCACCAAAAGGCAATCTCCTAAAATCTCTGGTCGTGAATTCTAAATTGGAGGTCATTTCCATCCATTCTGTAGACATGCCAGTGATGTAAGAGGAATGTCTTGTGTTATTTGCGGTCATCTAGCTGTTAAAATTCTTAGCTAGAATAGTTGCGTTGTTCAACAGATTACTGCGGCGCTGCAACGAAATTGGGTGGAAATATTTAGTAAATACTTTCTCTTCTAAATTATACTCTCATATTTATAAAGTTAACGCTCAAGTGTAAACGTTTAATGTCGTATTTTTACGTTTCGTACCTGCTGGCAGCAAGAGGCCACTTTAAATGACAAACGCGAGTGGCTTTTTAAAATTCCTCCCTTTTGTGTACATACACATTCAGCCAGGAGGTTATTAGCGAAACGAAGATGAGAAAATAAAAAAAGAGTAGATTGGGGTGTAAAACAAAAGGAGATCAAGGCAAGCGCCATCCAGTCGGCGTTGATTGCTGCATTATGAAGACACGCAAGAAGGGGGGCAATGAGTGCGCTCTAACACCTACTAAAAGAACCTGTTTAAAAGGCAAGGGGTGCCGACGATTTTAAGAACAACTGAACTAAGAGGGTGTTTGTTGTTAACGAGATTCACTCCGATCACTCTGCCTGCTTCTTTTATAAACTCTCTTGTTTTTTACAAAACGGATTTAGGTACTCAATTTCCTAAGCTGTCTTTAATGACAACACGTGCCATACTTTCGTCAATCAATTATAATCTGAGAATCCTTGTATTATAGATTATAAGCTAAAGAGCACATTCTTTAATCACTTTAGGTCAGCGAGAAACGACAGAGGAGATTACTTAGGTGGAGAACTCGAGCCGTGTCACTCGAAACCAAACAGTTGGGTGTTGGTGTCGGCACTTGATCAAAAGAGCAATAAGGGGGTTTAAAGGGCGGACAGGGGTGGGTATCATTAGCTGCCCACTGGTCGGTGCTAAGCGTTTACCGTTTATCACTAGCCACCTTGACTCGCAATTTGTCATCGCTTCGTTCTCTCTCTCTCTACAAACACTATGTACATCGTAAAGTTTACATGGTACACTTTCCGCGTAAAATATTTCGAAATTTACTGAAACCGAGAAAATAACAGGGGTAGCTGCACACACCGGAAAGAGAAACAAGCTACTAACACGTTGAAGCTTAAGGAAACCTGGAAAGTAAACAAATGTGATATTACATTACCCTACTCAAATGTGTATTAGATTTAGGGCGCGTGCCAAAAAAATTCGATCTCGTTATGGATTTATAAGTTTAACTTTGTTGTGTTTTCGTTTGTCGGTCTTATATTTCTCCTTTAAATTTATATTCGCAACGATATTTTTCGAGGAAATTTTTACATTTCCTCTTAATGTAAATCACGAATTTTTTTTGTGAACGAAATTATATTAATAAACTAATACAAAATGACTGCCATTTTTAAAGTTTCCTATAATAAATGGTCGGAACCTCAAAATAAATGAGCTTTGAGCAACTTTACGAAATAAGAACATCCCGACCGCAAATTTAGCTACACTTTCTCTTTGCTAAGATTGCAACGAGATGACCTAACACTGGCTATAATTTCATTAACAGTTAGATAAATGAGAGAGTCGTAAAGTGCCGCAAGATGGTAAGGCAACAGCCGGCAGACTTGACCAACAGCACTTTACACAATCACACGAATATAATAAGAGAAAACAAGAAATTGCTAAGAGCTCGTCTGAGATGAGTTTCTAAGAAAACTTTGTGCGATACAAGCAGTTCGTTTATTAAATGTCTAAAATGAAAATACACGTAACAGATTGCAAACTAAAAGAATCCCTAAATAATAATAATAAAAAAAAGCTACAGGTATCTAATTACATGTTCAATTTTCCACTTATATTTGGGCGAAATGCTGTTCGCTTTCATCCACATGCACAATACTTGGCACTATCTCTTCGTTAAATCTTCATAAATAAATTGAATCTAATGAAAAATGACTTGTGGCTGCCAAGATACTACTTTCATGAGCGATTCTTTGCTATTACACCACGAACTTGGATAAATTTGCTCTGATGCAACAAGGGTCAATGCGGTTGTTAACAACAACATATTATAACTAGTATATTTCCTGCAGCTGTTGTTTTCAATGAGTAACGATATTGTACCTGAACATGTAGTGTTGATTACTAAAGTTATTCCACCTGTCAGGAAGTTATACGATCCTCGTCTCTGTCTTCAAGAAATGTTTTCCGATTGTTAACTCTTATTTGTAGTATTTATGAAAAACAAGGTACAACTAAAGTTATTATTGCAAATTGGTTTAATGCCAAAAAATTAAGTTTCGGATTTCGACAATGGATATTTTTCAGATCTGCTCTAAATCTGATGAGTTTCGGTATAGATTTTAGAATCATGAGTGTTATGTTAGCGACTACAAGAATCATCATCGTCTCTTTTAATAGACAATTGTTATCCAACGCTTTTATCCACGCAAAACGAAAAAACAAAATGACGTAAAAACAAATATACTAAAAGAAATCATAATCGGGTTACATCAGTTTTGTTGAAATTTGTGCCCAAGCCGTAAAGGAGTTATTCAACATTTTGTGTACCTCCAACTTCACGCTGGAGATACAACATCACCAAAATCAAATTACTGTAGTGCTATAATTTACTGTCCATTTTGTCCTAATTTTGTGCCCAAGCCATAATGGGGTTATTCAAAATTTTATATGTCTATCTCCAACTTTATGCTGTAGGTACACCACAACCAAAATCAAATCAAAGTAAGTCCGACAAATTAGATCTCGTTTTCATGGCAACCGATAACAAGATTTTTGACTTTTATTTATTAAATGACAATGTTGTCGAAAGAAAAACGATTTTACCTTGTTCAGTGTTACGGCATAGGTGATAAAGCAATTTGTCAAGTTATTGTGGAGTTTAACCAAAAATTCCCGGATATCTTCATATCAAAATGTGGTGCACAAAAATTAATCAAGAAATTTTTAACCACAGGCTCCATATTAGACATAAAAAAAATTAAGATAGTGCGGAATGAAGATGACGCTGCGGGCCTTATTGTGATGGATTCGGTTCGGAATAACTCACTTCATCAGAAAATACAATATTTCGATAAAAGTATTGATTATATATTATTTGAATTACTTAAATTCGTTGTTCTTTCAACAACATTGTTATTTAATAAAAAATTTTAATTAAATGAACGTATTTTTCCATTTTCCTAGAATGGAAAGAAAAATTAGAGCCGGTTTCGCGGTTTTGAAACAAGCAAAAACTTTTATGAAGAATACATTTTCCTGAAAAATTAAAAATAAAAAGTTTTCTTCTTGGCAACCCCATCCGGGACATACTGTATAGTTAATTAACATTTAAATGCAAAGAAAAGTGTTTTTCTCAACTTTTTCCTGAGTGAAAAGTAATGAACCAATGTTAATAGTATAAAAAGAAAAGTTGTAGAGGATAAAAATACGAAAAAAATTAGCACCAATTCGACTCGATCAGGTAATAATTTTCCGAGAAAAATCGGAAAAAGTAAAATAATTAGGTTTTTCTTTTAAAAATTGTAGATCCGTTATTTTTTGAGATCTAGGATAAATCTTTCAGGAAATAGGAGGTATATAAATCGCAATTTCCTCAAACGGCGCTATCGGGCGCGTACCTCCACTACTCTGCCGTTTTCTCACACTCGGTTATTTTCAGTCATCTTTGCATGCATTTTTTGCGTATTAAATATCATGTTATCGAAAAATGAGACGTTTTGTTCCTTTCTATTTCATCTTCACATTTTTTTTTATTTCTAACAATCGGACTACCACACGAGTATTCAGCCTCGATTGAATATATTGCTTTAAAAAATTTAAATCGCAATTGTGCATAAACTAATTACCCGACAATTGCAGGATTTGCACACACTAAGTACGTATTATTACCTCCTATTTCCTGAAAGATTTATCATACATCTCAAAAAATGACGGAGCTACGAATTTTAAAAGAAAAACCCAAATATTTTACTTTTTCTGATTTTTCTCGGAAAGTTATTACCTGATCGAGTCGAATTGATGCTCATTTTATTCGTATTTTTTATCTTATATAACTTTTCTTTTTACACCATTAACATTGGTTCATTACTTTTCACTAATTAACTATATAATGACAATTCATTTTCGATATAAAACATGAATACAAGGTACTTTATACAATTTACAATTACTTGACGTAGGCGGTATCCTGCTATTATTTTTGTCAAAAATTTACTTATAATTTGCTCTATTGACTGGGGTATTATGTCCATAATGAAGTTATCCGTATTTTTATTAAGTTAATATCATTTGTATGCGCATGTATGTACGTTATTATAATAACACTGCTACAATTATTTGTTTTTTATTCATGTGTGCTAGTATTAGAATAAAACAGAATCAAGGAACTTAAGTTTGGGAGTGTGATAATATATGTCGACACTTGTATAATATTCTGACATTCTTCATTTTGACGTGGACATGCGTTTATGAAAATTAAATCATGCCGTTATTCACAATGAGTCAAACTCAATCTTATATATTTTCAAATTTATCTGCACCCCTAACTTCACGCTGGAGGTACGCCTTCACCAAAAACTATTAATTTTTATTGTCAACCAAACAAAATTCTATATTTTTGCCTCAATTCCTTTATAGTAATGATTTTACTTCGTACTCCATAATATAACACTGTTCCTACATCACATACCGGCAGCAGGATTTTGTTATTCGATAGCTTATGTAGGATTTTACGTTGAGTAGTTAAGGTGATAAAAAATAATCCAGAGTGTGTTATAAAAAAAGTGTCAAGTACAATGGAACAGTTAAAAATTAAACGCGGTAGTGAATTTACGCATAAAAAACTATTGATGTTCAATCACATAAAGGCTGCATTTACAATTTGCGTAATGCGATGTACTGATGGAATGAGCATGTCTAAAGAGAAACTGGTGGTCTGGTAGCCAATTTTCAGATGGGATGTCCTCGTTTATTCCCCGAAGCAGTAGCTTTTCAAATAGTTTGGAGGTGATTGCGAGCAGAATTATTAGTAGATAAGATTTATTTATTCGTATGGTACATTTTTAATGTTGTATTGTGATGTAAGTGTTATGTATCGTGCCCCAGAAGATCAGTATAAACCTGTATAGTGTGGTGATGAAACCGTGTGCAATTGTAGATTGGTTCGTTTTGGCAAATCAGTTGCTTCAAGGTTTAGGAAAACCGCTAGAACCTAAACATATGCCAACTCTTACCCACCTTAGTATTCATATGTAATAATATTAATTAAGTGTGTAAACATTATAAGATAAGATTATAACATTATTGTAGATAAGATGACCTTTCCGTTCAATCTTTTCCTGATTTAGCAAACATTCTAATTTGGGCAACTTAAAGGTCAGTAGCTAATATTTAATTTTACATTATATATATACGAAGGTAAGGTGAAAAGTTCTCGACCTGAAAACTGCGACTTTCAGTTAAAAATGATTTTATTTTTTTGTATAATCTCCCTTGAGTTCAACACACTTGGTCCAGCGCTTCCCAGAAACAAATTTCTTTAAGGTTGGTAACAGATGCAAGTTTGACGGTGTTAAATCGAAGAATAGGGAGGATGACCGAGCAAATTATACTCAAAATCCCGCAGTTTTCCTATCGCTAGGTCTTCTTTCCGCGAATTTTGGCATCCAGCTGGTCAAGAAGGTTGGAGTAATATTCTCCGGTAATTGTTCTGCCTTTGCAATATAATCAATTAACAAGATCTTTTCGCATCCCAAACCCGTTGGCAATGATCTTTCCGGCAGATGTGATCAACTTCGCTTTCTTTAGCGCCGAACCACCGGTTTCCACCCACTGCTTGGACTGCTGTTTCGTTTCTGGCGTGTAGTGGTGGACTCATGTTGAAGCGGCCCAAAGATTGCTGCGAAAATCATCTTTGCATTTGTTTTTGATCGGAATTCAACAAATGCGCCACTTATCATACGCACAGATTTTGCATCCCTAATTTTTTGTGCACCCTTTGTATAACTTGCTTTAGAATTTGTGCGATCTTGGTAGCGAAGTTTTGACATGATTTTGTAATATTATTTGTCTTTTAGGTGAGTTAAGGGAAAAAAATCTTTCTCAATGGTTCCTACTCAATTTTTTATTTCTTGAACTTTGAAAAAATTAGAAAGAACTAAATTCAAACTGTGCGAAGCACAATGTACCGGGTGTCCTATTTTCGATGTAATTGGGGGGTTTCAGGTATTTCGCGAATTGATAGGGAAAACGCGTGGTCGGGACCCTTGTGCCGATTTTTGAGACAAATTCAATGGTTTAAACAGCACTTTGATATATCGGCTCGTTTAGGAGATACAGCGTGTTTTACGTTTTATGCCGTTTTGTTTAAAGCTTCATAACTGTTTTGTTTGTGGATATTTTTTATTTTAACCAAAACATTTTGTTACGGTTCATTTGTAAACAAACTCAAAAACATAGCAGTGCTAGAAGACCTTGCCGGCAGCTCCTCTTAGTCGGAAGTGGTCGTGGGCGCCACCTAGGGTTGCGTATAAGAGATATTCTAGAGCCACTAGGAACTCGTAGACACAGAAACAAACCGTACGTTGATAGAAATATGTGTCTTATTATAGCGATTAGACTTTAATCAACACACATAGAAATACATAGACACACCAATAGATAATATCATTTAGCGTTAATAGCAAAATAGAGTTATAAAATAATAATGACACACGAGAGCTAGTTAAGACCCGAGTGATAATTCGAGGCACAAACGCCCCACATAGGTTAGCGTATTATGAACTTTTGACAGTCGCAGCACCGATTATTCCATGCAAGCGATTCGCCGTCGAGTTCGCGTGGCAAATATTGTTCTGAAGGTACTTGACAACAATTACGAAGAGTACCGGACCTTGGCCGATTATTCAAATAGTTACTTGGAAAGATTTTTCTTGTTTACAAATTGTCTATACAGCCCCAAACAGGTACGTTGCTAAATTCACGGTCGCAGTACGTATACATAGAACGCGACAAAATTTATGAATGACATGAATAAAAGAATTAATTTAGCTTGTATAAATAGGAAGTCTTCGGTGTTCGACAGTTAATAGGCAGATGTGACAGCTTTCGTATCCAAATCTAGTATTTTATTATCCAATGAAGAAAAGGAAAAACCAAAATGAACTCCGTTGATAACTGTTGCTGGGCTGCTTACGAAGAATCTGATAACACACAGACTTATCTTGGGTGGTGTCCTTGACCAGAAAGAGGTTCCAAGGTAGGTTCAAATTCCAACGCTATTGAAGATATCAGACCCAACTTTGTTATTTTATAATTTTTGGATTATTATTCTTGCCAGTATAACCATAATTAATGATCCATTGATTAATTAATCCCTAATAGAAAACGGAGTACATTTGAAGAGACCAGCAGGAAACCAAAAAGAAAAAAAAGATGGTTTGCAATTGTTAGAAACCGTGGTAGCCAATTATTTATTAAAACAAAAAGAAGTAAAAAAGGTACTTACACATGAACAGTAAGTGAAGACCTATCCCCTAATTTGTGGGATGATGTTGCTTCAAGTTATACTACACACCACATGTCTTGCTGTTTGAATTTTTAGACAATGTTTCACGTCTACCTTTTACGAGTCAGCAAATGTAAATGAATGTATATTCTTTCCGGCAAATCAAAGTAATTTTTGAGAAACTGGCAATCCCTAATAAATAAATTCCCCAGAAAATTTACAACACAAGAATTCGTCTTCAACGCATGTATGTATGTGTCTATACTGTAGGGAGAAATTGGTCAACAAATCAATTTTTAATGCTGAAGTTTGTTTATATGCGTACTCGAATTTATTCTAGCTTAATTCGTTTTCGAGTTACAGACTAAACATGCATTTTTTTTAATAGAATCCATAGTTGGCTATGACTCCATTGATTAGAGATTTTTTTAAGCTTTCTAAAATATATAGTTTCATATATTTATCTCGGCAAATAGCTAGTTTTTTGTGATTAGATTTAATGTTTCAAAGCTTTGCTTAAAATAATAATTAATTACTGAAGTTAATACATTTTTTTATAAGAAACAATTGCGTGAAGTGTCAAAAAACTAGCAACGAATGCGCGCTGTAAACAAAGATTCATAGGTGACTTTGATCAAGAGGTGTTTATCAAAAATTCTTTATAATTTCCTTATTTGCCCAGATAAATATATGAAACCATATATTTTCAGAAAGCTAAAAAAAATCTCTAATCAATGGATAACTATGGTTTCCATTTAAAAAAATGCATGTTTTGTCTGTAACTCGAAAACGAATTAAGCTAGGATAGATTCGAGTACGCCATTGAATTGTATATAAAAAAATGCACAAAAATGTTTTGGATAAAATAAAGTATATTGACAAACAATAAAGTTATGAAGCTTTAAAGAAAACGGCATAAGACGCAAAATACTCTGTATCTTTTAATCAAATCGAGATATCGAAGTGCTATTTAGACCATTGAATGTGTCTCAAAAATCGGGCTAAGGGTCCTGACCACAGTTTTTCCTATCAATTCGCAAAATACCTGAAGCCTCCCAATTACATCGAAATTAGGACACCCTGTAAGTAAAGATCAGTCCTGTGCTGTTCACAAATCAAATGTTGTAAACCTTTAAATTTGCTACCCTTACTAAAATGTGTGGGGTAGCGATCGATTTTATTGAAGCACAAACAAGCACAAACGAAGCACTAACGAATCATAGCAAAAGTTTTGATTGTCAATATTTTGTAAACTATAACCATAAACAACATCTTTGAATTCTATACATTGAAAAAAAATTGAAATAATTTTTTTTATTTTTATGGAACTCTTTCAAAATACGTATTAGAATTCTAACACTATATGTTTATTTGAATTTAAATTGATAATTTAGTTTTTTTGAAAATAAGTCGAAAACAGGTACAAATATCGAAGTGTAATTTTTGTTGTAGATACCATTTATTGTGCTCGTTTTAATAATTAGAATTAAAAATTGTGTACCTGTGCATTTGAATTAAAAAAAAAAAATAGAAAAAAAACATACAATCCAAAAGTACGCTACCATTCAAAATGTGGTTAAACTAAGACCAAAATCTCTTTCGAACAAGCCCAAAAGTTCAATAAAATCGGACTGAGGGTTTGAAGGTTATATTGTTTATTAGCTTACTACTATTACTATTATACAGGGTGCGGCAGATAAACCGTCAATTAGAAATATCTTGAGAACCAGTGACACCAAAAATTTGAAAATTTGGTACTGTGCTTACAAGATTAACAGACACTCCGCTAAATATATTCAAGATTACGAACCGGAAGTAGATGTGAACTTCTCGAGGTATTTCTAATTGACGGTTTATCTGCCGCACCCTGTACAAATACGAGAAAATGCTTAGTATAGAAAAGGCGCAATGGGTTTTAAAATGGCATTATCAAAATTTTACCTCATTGTGGATATTTTACGAAAAAATAGACAATTTTTTTGTATTTGTGCCCTCTTGCAACTGTTTTGATAACTTAAAAATAATTTTTCGTAGTCACTTTCACTAAAAAAAAAATTTTCCCACAGATTGTAGGGCGAATAGTTTCCGAGATATGGCCGGCGCCCTCACTTATTTGGCAACCCTGTACTACGTCAGTACAGTCACATAAAGAAAAAAAACATATTCATTTCCTTTTTGAAATTATAGTTTATAGCCTTTGACGAAATTGGGTTAACAATGAAGCAATGTGGCGCAAAATTATTGATTAATGTGTGGTCGCAAACCGTCAACCGTATTTTAAAGGTTGGTCAGTGAAAAGGCACTTTTACATGTCATATAAAAAGACATGCACACATATATATTCTAAAAAATGTAAAAATAAATGTATCGAATAATATTCGGATTCACATAATTCGTAGTGTCACGAACGCCAAGTATAAAAGTTTCTTTTTTCTCCCCTAAAATTTTTCGATTCCTAAACTCTGACCACAAAACTTATCCACCGGGGCATTTCAATAAACCATTCGTCTACGTCTCCATTTATCATAGAACCGAAAAGAACGAACTAAAATCAAAACAAATATGCAGACATTTTCTCGCCCTCGCTTCACATTATTGGATTGTCGGAAGTCAGAGCGTCCCTTAATACCGGAAGTGGTCCGACGAGAAAGAATGACCGATGATGTCGTTTTTTTTCGGTGTCGCTAAATATCTAAATAAATATTTTTCAAATCGATTTGTTTGTGTTGGGAGATGATGCGTTCTGATACATTTCTTTTGGAAAAATGTTTTCTGCGGTAAATTATGAGAAAAATTGAAAATTGTCTGCGTTAAAACGAAATCGAAGTTGTTTTTATTGAATGCAAGTAATTTGGTGGACACGACCGTCCTCAGTAAGTTGCCTTTAGTATTCTATTCAATCGCGAATGATTCTTGTTCGATAAGGAAAAATTCGAGAGCCAGGAGAGAAATAAAGAGGAATTGGCGTCGTAAATCAGGGGAAGGACCCGCTTGTTTGTTGTTTGTGCGTGCCGATAGTGACATTTCTACAACTTACTGTAATCATGTTCCTACTCCACGTTATCATATCAATTTATTGTAATTGTTGTAATTACATTTGTAATTAATGTTATTGTGACTTTTTCCCTTTAAAAAAAGGGTTTTAGTGAATTTTTTTTTTCACGCAATCGGAATAATTATGAAAACTTTCGTATTTTGCGCTGTTCATCTGGGTACGTGCCAGGAAGGCGCATGTTGTTTCTTTATCAATATCGACACGAAGCATATTTCCAGGAATATACGGGGCAGTGCACGTGCAGTCACTTTTCTCTCCGATAAGGGTGTTATCGGACTGTTATCACGGTTTGGGTCACGTGTTTACCGTAAGATTGCGGCCCCAGTCTCGTTATTTCATGCAAATCAGGACACAATCGAGTCCTCTGGTCAGCTGCTTAAGAGCAGATGCTGGCGACAATCAAATTTCTGATACGGAAATTCAGCGAAGCAAGGGATTTAATGTTTTCCCCACATTCGTGAACATACATGTAGTACGTATTTCGTTTGACTTAATTACGGATAAATTTAAATTTTATTGTAGCTCGTTTTAAATAAGTTTCGAAATATGAAACACTTAATGAATTAATAATAACAAAGTAATTGTTCTTTAGGGGTCTAAAAGCTTTTCATCAGCCGTTTCACGTGACTTTCTTATTTCTTAATCTATTACTTTAGACGTCTGCATGTGCTTCGAAATAATTCTCTGTGAAATTCTATATGCCCAACTTATAAACTTCCCGAGTTCTGAAAGTTTGTCATGTTTGATGTAAAAGGAGTTGACATTAAAATTGAAATCGCTCTTCTAGAAAATTTTAACACGATCAAAGATCACTATAAGTTGGTTCGTCTCGGAATGTTTTACAAATCAAATACCTACATATAGAAAATAAACTTGCAATATTAAATTAACGAAAGTGATATAAATTAGCTCTTTGCGAAATTGAATGATAACTGAAGAATTTACAGTTGGACATAAAATCTTTATGGTTTAGTAACTGATATTAGAACGTATAATAATCCTTAAGTAACTCTAGGTTATGTTGTGCAATGAATTTTTGACCGAAAAGTTACTCGAAACAATCAAACGTTAATTTTAACAGTTATAAGATTAATTTATCATGTTGGGTTTACTGTTGTCTTTGTTAGAAAAAATATTTTCTAGCCCCTCTGACTTTCTTTTTCCTTTCGGGGATTTTTAAAATTTAATTTAATTTAATCAAGATTAATATTCAATTTAATTTCTTTTATTTATTCTTTGAAATAATATACATAAATAAATGATTCGATTTCTTACAAATTAAAGCCAAATTCCATATACAGGGTGGGGCACTACCAACGAATTATTGTATAGCATTAAAACGACAAATAATGTTAGAAATTTTAAGGCATACATATGTCCAGATTATTTGAAACCACATTTTAAAAATATTTTGGATTGAACAGGGTACTCTAGAAACACGTACCATATCAAACGTGGGTTATTTTAAATAGATCACCCTGAATTTTTCTTATTTTTTGAATTGTACGATAAAAAATAATCTATGTTCTTTTACATGTCCCTATACCTACTTACTTCAGTTTCTGAGATAAATCGATTTACCTGATTTGCAGACCCACCAAAAAATTGCAATAACTTCAAGATAAATAAGAACAAGCAACTTTGGTTTACACCACCTTACTATTATGTTATGATGTATAGGGTGTTTTTAATACTACCGCATAACACTAACGACTTAAAATTTTAATAACTTGCTTAACTTAAATAGAACACCCTACATTTTTGCAGTCTGTTAGAATCAGAAACTAGTTACCTTGCAATTGGTTATTAGGGTTACCAACCCCTAACTCTGATAGTTTTCGAGATATTTTAAAATTTGATAGTTTAACAATTTACGATGTAGGTACTGGAGTCTTAAGTTACCTGTGAAATATCCGCAATATGGACATTATCTTGCAACTTTCAGTTTTAAATATTTACCTTAAAAATATCTTTTTTTTCCGAAAAAATAAACAGAAATGTGCTTATGAATAGTATCCCGGGCCCTAAGAGTCAGTCGAATTACGCACACCGGTCACAATTTACTGATGTTTAACAACAGCAACCGTTATTTGGTACATCAAAAATCGATCATACTGTAAACATCGACAAACTTTAACCTGTTAACTAAGAATGTAATACAAATCGCTCTAATAGTAGTACGATAATTTCGAAAACCATTATTTTTAGAATTTTTAACAAAGTTACCAATGTTTACAGTGTCATCGATTTTGCTGAAACTAATAACGGTTGCTGTTGTTTGTGACAGGTGGGTGTGATTCGACTGACTCTTAGAGTCCGGCATAAGTCATAAGCACATTTCTGTTATTTTGTTCTGAAAATTTTTTTAAGGTTAATATTTAAAGCTGGATTTGCCTATACATTAAAAATGTTTGCAAGATAATGTGTATTTTACTGATATCTCACAGGTAACTTAAATTCCAGTAAATTGCAAATTGTTAAACTAGCAAATTTTAAAATATCTCGAAAACTATCAGAGTTAGGGGTTGGTAACCCTAATACCGATTGAAAGGTAATTAGTTCCTGATTCCAACAAACTACAGAAATGTAGGGTGTTCCATTTAAGTTAAGCAAGTTATTTAAGTTTTAAGTCGTTAATGTTATGCGGTAGTATTAAAAACACCCTGTACATCATAACATAATAGTAAATATTGCAAAAGGGATGCTGAAGGCTCTTAGTAACGTGGGGTAAACCAAAGTTGCTTGTTTTTATTTATCTTGAAGTTATTGCATTTTTTGGAGGGTCTGCAAATCAGGTAAAATCGATTTATCTCAGAAACGGAAGTAAGTAGGTATAGAGACATGTTAAAAAACATACATTATTTCTTATCGTACAATTCAAAAATAGAAAAAAATACAGGGTGATGTATTTAAAATAACCCAACTTTGATATGGTACGTGTTTCTAGAGCACCCTGTACAATTCAAAATATTTTTAAAATGTGGTTTTGAATAATCTTGACATATGTATGCTTTAAAATTTCTAACATTATTTGTCGTTTTAATGCTATTGAATAATTCGTTGGTAGTGCCCCACCATGTTATATAATTCCCTTTCCCTTTTTTAATTCCAAAAACTAAACAATACAAAAAATGTATCGCCATATTAATAAAAAATTTTCTTAAATTACACTTTACATATATTTCTCTTTTCCTCTCATTTTTTCCTTTTTTCCTTATCACTGCTTTCATCCATTCTATTCCCTGTCCATTTTCTCCTAATAGTATCCTTCCCTCTCTCTCTCTCTTTTTGGACCGCAGTTCTCCACAATTTTCTTTTAAATGTTCGATATCCTTCCACCCTTCGCTACACATCCTACATATTCTCTCCTAATCATTCCTTCAGTACATATTCTCTCTTTCCTCATTCCCGCATCTAAATCTCGCTGTGATTTTTTTTTCTTTTATACTTTTTTCCCCCTCAGATATCCTGGTATTCCTTTCGAACTTAACTCCCCTTTCTATATTCGCACTCCTTTCTTGTATCTGCATATCAAGATTAATATTAATTACGCTCTACAAAATTTTTGTACTTTAAAGTGTAGCCTGTACAGCTACAAAAATTAGTTAATGGGGGGTGATGGCACTAGTGAAGGAACACTCAAGACAAAGTTGTAAATTATAAAATCAGGCAATTCTTGATGTAATTCACTTGCAGCCATTGATAGGTTGGCATGTTTTCTTTTAACTAGGTAGAGTGTTGACTTTTTCAATTTATTTACGCAGAAAATTAAATATCTACAGATGACCCAATAAAGAAACATGAAGGAACAGATTATTAAAACATTACACTGAACAGATATAACATTTTTTTAAAAAACACAAATATATCTAGGAATATTTAAAAAAAATAAACGAAAGTTTGAAACATCATACAATATATTTAATACTGTTATATAATTGGCACTGGAATTTTTATTCAATTTTGGAAGTTTTGAAAATTCCCCTTGTATTCAAGGCTACTGGAGAGTTAATCATTTGTAAAACATCTGCTACTTTATACCACAACTCATCTTGTCGCGATGACCATTTCTAATTGTGTTTGGCAGCCATTTCAATCACATTTTTTATTCTTTATTCTTTTTTTATTGCTCGTTAAGAGTCGTCAGAAAATAAGTTACAATAAATACATACAGATAATGTACAGGGTTATTCGTTATATTTTGACTTCCATCTACAGCTCTTATTATGAGTTGTAGAAATAAACTTTAAATACAAAAGTTTTAGAATTTTTCACGTAGTATCTTTTGGTAATAGAAGAAATAGAAAATCGACTTCACAACATTGTAAAAATGATTTGAGTTATATATTTTTTAAATGAAACACCCTGTATATTATTATCTCTAATAAAAGATTTCTTTGTTTTGATTTCAATTATATATAATTTGTTGGCTTTTTAGATTCAGCCATTTTTAAGATATTTGAATTTATAACTTATTTTCGTTGAAAACGTCGACGTTTGTAATAAACGTAACCCAAGCAACGAAACAATGTTAGTTAAACATAAGTTAGTTTTCAATTGAAAATTAAACCGTATTGCAAAAATTAATTTACTTCAAAATTAAAATATTTTAAAACAGAAAAAGGTGAAATAATAAGGACAAGGTTATTTTATTCAAATATCAGTGTTTTAATAGGTAGACATGAATATCATCAAATATACCCGGGCAAGAGGATCCCTATTTGATTAAAAATAACATAATTTGACTTTTTTCTTCCTCCGAATAACCCATTTGATAAATGTTTTAAATAATTTTAGAAATATATTAACTTCTGCAATACGGTTTAGTTTTCAATTGATGACTAACTTATGTGTAACTAACATTCTTTCGTTGCTAAGATTACGTTCATTGCAAACTTCGACGTTTTCAAGGCAACTTGATCTCCAGGAAAATTAAGTTATAAATTCAAATATCTTAAAAGTGGCTGAATCAAATGCCAACAAATTATATATATATTTGATATCAGAACAAAGAGATCTTTCATTTGAGAAAATAATATACAGGGTGTTCCATTTAAAAAAATATAACTCAAATAATTTTTACAATGTTGTGAAGTCGATTTTTTATTTCCTCTATTACCAAAAAGATACTACGTGAAAAATTCTAAAACTTTTGAATTTAAAGTTTATTTCTATAACTATTAATAAGGGCTGTAGGTGGGAGTCAAAATATAACTAATAACCCTGTACTACAAATCTTTAAACTATAATACTTATACAAACAAACACAGTATAATAATACATAATTAATTAATTAATCACAGACATGAAGATCTGTAAAATCCAAAGTAGAGATTATAACGGGGTTGTTCAAAAATTCCTGAATTGTATATAATGCATTTTCTCTGAAATAGGTTATTAACGGCCGATTGTAGAGGTGCATCTTAAGTTCTTTTTGATCTTAAGATAAATTTTTGTGCTTATATCGGTTAGGAATGTCAAACCTATGACTTAAGATTGAGAATTTGGATCTTAAGCTTAAGTTCCATAGTAGGAGGTCTTAAGACGAATGCCTAAACTCAAAAATTATCGGTGTTTTGTTCTATAGTCCTACAATTTGAAGAGTAAATTGTGATTGTGGAATCAATCATGGAAGTAATTCGTGTAATCGATGCTGTTGACGACGTAGACACGTATTATACATAAAAAAGTGGTAAATCATTGAACATTTCATAAAGAGAAAGGTTTTGACTAATCTTCAAGTCCAATGACATCCAATGCAACATAATCTGAGTCAAATTGGTTAGTGAACACACTTACAGTTGTTGGACTACATGATGTTAAATATTGAATCATCGTCCGTGTGTCATATTTTGGGAGGAGGTCCGCCACCTGTTTGGTAAAATACTTTTCTTTCTAATGCTGCCTATTTTCTTTTGCATTGTTTTACATTCGACCATAATTTTCTTAATGAATCCGTGTCTCGTATAACATTAAATTCCTTTGTTATATCAATCCAAGTTGCATCTTTATCTTTATTTTTAGCATCATTTGTCGCTTTGTTTTTTATTATGTGTTTGTACTTTAGTACAAGCATTTTTAGAAAAATTTTTTTTCTGCTGTGTAATTTACACGTTTGGTATTTTTATCGCAGTGCATTATTCTTTCTTTTCAATGAAAATCTTCAGGACACAGATAAGTTTATCTAATATATAAAAATGAATGTGTGTGTGTGTGTGTGTGTGTGTGTGTGTGTGTGTGTGTGTGTGTGTGTGTGTGTGTGTGTGTGTGTGTTTGTTTGTTTGTTTGTTTGTTTGTCCTCAAACTCCTCCTAAACCGTGAGTTTGATTGGAATGAAATTTTACACACTTTTCAGGTTGATCCAGAATAGGTCACGAACGTTTGATTTTCCGGATTGCCCCTCGCGGTTTCCGCGGAAAACGCGAAAAACCGCCAAATTTACCACTTTTTAGCCGTTTTTTGTCGCACAGTGAGTGTGCATGTTTCTGATGAGGTTGAAATGTATGGAGCGAAGATAGCCAAAAGATGTACCTTTCAAACAAAAAAAAATTTGCGATCGGACGCATACTTTCGGAGATATGATTTTTTGAAGAAAGCCAGAAGATGGAGGCCATACAACAACTGATCAACAATTGAGTACCTATCTAACAGATAACTGCTAACAATAATTTATTAATAAAATAAAGTTACTAGTTGTGTGCGCGGTTGCCACCTCTAGCAAGACTCTTAGCTAAGATGTAGCCAAAAGCGAAACAAGAAACACATTTTTGTCTTAGAGTTTAAGATCAATTTATCTAAGCTGTAGCTTAAGTTCTACCTTTGCAACCGGCCGTAAAACTCGTTGAAAGTGTGTATAGGATGATTCAGTAACACTTTTAGGTATTTTATTGTATAGTTTAATGCAAAGATATACTGGAGAGACTTTTCAAAAAGTAATGTTTTATGTAGACGGATACTTAGAGATTTTTCTTGTCGTAGTGAGGCTCTAGGCAATTTATTTGTCCGTTTGTTTAAAATTTGTCCAGGTTTTTATGTGTGAAAATATTGATTTGTAAACAAATAATTCTTCTTAAAAAAGGTTTGCAATGGTCTATATAACCAGCGTAACAAATTTGCTTTATTATTTGTTTTTGTAAAGACAATATGCGGTTTGCCTCACAAGACATCCCCCAAATTGTGACTCCATATTAAATATGAGTTTGCGCGAATGCATAATAAAAACTACAAAGTGTTTCTAGACCCATACTATCGCGGAGCACTGCATATGAGGTACGCTTTAACTTAGAGCACATTTTGTCAATATGATTTGCCCACGATAAGTTTTCATTGATTTACTATACCTAAACATGTTTCGTTACTGTTTTTCTTTAATGTTTGGCCGCTGCATGTGATCAAAGGACTTCTGTCATATACCTTACTTTGAGGGTACAGGAAATGCATATATTATAACATGCTTTTGTATAATTAAGAATAAGATTTGACATAGATGTTACAGCTAGTTTGATTGCATGTGCTGTACTATCAAAGTTATTGCTTGAAATTATTGTTGAAGCGTCATCGCCAAATTTGCACAACTTAAATTTAGCTGTTATATTGTTAAATGCAGCGTCGATGTCATTAAAAAAATTAGAAACAGCAACGGCGCAATCACGGAACCTTGAGTCATGCCTTTCTTAATATTTATTCTTTTGGATCGAAAGGGATAATTGCTAATATTTGAAAGTGAGTTGTAACCTTTAATTTCTACAACCTGTGTAGTGTGTACGTCCAGTTAGTTAAGACTTTAATAACTTTAAAGCATTACCTGTTATTCCGTAAACTTTAAAGTTCGGTAGAAGAGTAGCGTGGTTAACAACATCAAATGCTTTCAATATGTCAAAAAATTCACCCATAACAGTATCTTTTTTGTTTAGAGAATTATGTATATTTGTAATATTGGTATAAATAGCAGATATTGTACCGGGTGGCCAACTAAGAATGGTATATCTCGGAAATTATAAATCTGACAATATTGAAAAAAAAATTTTAATAGGTAAATCGGCTACGAGAAATCTCGGGAAATTATTTTCAAGTTTGTAAGATGGCCGCTAGGGGGCGAAACTGTTCTGGCCGATCATATAATTGGTTTTTTCTCCAAAAATAAGCAAATATAAATATATTTTAAATATTGCCGTAGTAAGGACTGCAAAATTTCTGATTTTTTTGTTTAGAGTATTTTACTCTTTCTTATAAAATGTAGTGGTGGGGGAACGTCAAACAAGTTTTTATTTAAATGGAAATAACTTCGGTATAAGTTAACAGAATTGAACAAACTAGGTCTCGTTTAAAAGAGCTCTTCTTACTTAATAATATGCTGTATAAAAATAGTCCGAATAAATTTTGACGTGATAGCTAGAGGGCGCTGTTTAACATTACAACAATTATTGCGCATTATCATGAGATTTTTAAATAGCACCCTATGTATCTTTTTACACAGTTAAATAGAGGACAAAATTGCTAAATAGTCGGTGCAAACTGCAACTTTCTATCTTTTTTGAAATTGAAGATATCAATAAAACAAATGTTAGAACGCTGACTATTTACATATTTTACGCGTAAAACAAATTTAAATTAGTTGAAACAATTTAATTAATGCTGTTCTAAATGTTCAAACTGCCGTCCATTGTTTTCGATGCACTTAAGCATCCTTTCCAAACTGCACTCTCTAGTTCAGCTGCTGAAATAGTTTGCATACAGTCCCTTATTCATCTAATCATGGTTATCAAGTGTAGTGAGTCCGGTTGCAAAAACTATATCTTTTACTCGACCCTATAAATAAAAATCCAGGCATGTTAAATCCGATGATCTAGCCGGCCATGGAAAAATGCTGCCCCGTCCTATCCATCTACTAGGGTAGTTGGCATCTAAAAATTGACATTCACTGCGAAGTGGGCTGGACAGCCATCGTGCTGGAACAGCATTCGTTTTCGAATTTCTAGGGGCACTTCCTCTAACAGAATCGGCAATTGCTCTGTTAAAAACTGTAGCTAATTGTGGCCATTTAGTTGGTAATTAAAAAAGAATGGACCGATAATTTGCCCTTCTAGAATCCCTGCCCAACAATTTACAGACCAACGACCTTGGTGCTGAACTTCTTGCATCCAGTGCGGATTCGTTCTTGACCAATAGTGCATATTATGGACATTTACACTGCCATTACTATGAAAGGTGGCCTCATCTGTCCACAATATACGTAATAGAATTTGGGGATCGTCTGCCATCATACCCAAGAGCCATTAGCAATGGTCTAGTCTTTGATCAAAATCTGCAGCAGTCAATGCCTGATGCAGGACTAAGTGATATGGATGTAATCTGAAAGATGTAAGATGATCACTACTTATTCAACAGTAGGATACGTATTAAGTAAACCTTTGTAAGTTTACAGTAGAGTTTCAACATTGAAGATTCGCTTACCTGTGCTCTTTGAGAATGTTTTGAACGGTAGATCGAGTTACTCCCAAATCCTGTGCAATACTTCTAGTACATAGGTGTGGATTAAACTGCACATAAGTTAAAACATTAATAATGTTCTCTTCGGTAGGTCTCCTGTGTTGTCTACGGTATACGGAAACATGGACGCTTCCAGTTGTCCTTTTTACTCGGGTGCCGTCTATCGGGATATTGCTGCAACTGTAGCATTTCTCATGCATTCAAAATAGACACCTATTCATGTCAAATAACTCTTCGTTGGTATAAAGCATTTTGTAACACTTAACATCACATCACTAAGACTATCTAATACTAATACTAACAACACTAACGTAACACAAACAACAACAAGTAAACTCAAACTACACGAAAAACTCAAACAATCACACGCAATAACAAAATCGAGAACAAGCTTTGAAAAATAGCAACTAAATGATATTGACATGAAATTCAGTTGTTCCAATATTTTGACGTATTGCTTGCAATTTTGTTTCAGAGCCTACTAATTTTATGACGACTGCCTTTGCTAAGAACTGATTATTATTTACCATTTTATTCTCTTCTGTTGCATACATTTTCGGTTTTAGATGCTTAAGTGCATCGAAAACAATGAACGACTGTTTGAACGTTTAGGGCGGCATTGATTAAATGGTTTCAATTAATTTAAATTTATTTTCTACGTAAAATATGTAATAGATGTTGCATAGTCAGCGGTCAAACATTTGTTTTATTGATATCTTCGGTTTGAAAAAGGATAGGAAGTTGGGGTTTGCGTCGACTGTTTAGGAATTTTGTCCTCTATTTAACTGTGTAAAAAGATACACAGGGTGCTATTTAAAAATCTCATGACAATGCGCAATAATTGTTGTAATGTTAAACAGCGCCCTCTAGCTATCACGTCAAAATGTATTTGGACTATCTTTATACAGCATATTATTAAGTAAGAAGAGCTCTTTTAAACGAGACCTAGTTTGTTTAATTCTGTTAACTTATGCCGAAGTTATTTCCATTTAAATAAAAACTTGTTTCACGTTCTCCCACCACTACATTTTATAATAGAGGGTAAAATACTCTGAGCAAAAAAAATCAGAAATTTTGCAGTCTTTACTACGGCAATATTTAAAATGTATTTATATTTGCATATTTTTGGAGAAAGAACCAATTATATGATCGGCCATAACAGTTTCGCCCCCTAGTGGCCATCTTACATACTTGAAAATAATTTCCCGCGATTTCTCGTAGCCGATTTACCTATTAAAATATTTTTTTCGATATTGTCATATTTATAATTCCCGAGATATAGCCGGCGTCCATTGTTAGTTGGCCACCTGGTACATCGACCTTTCATAAATCCGTGTTGACTGTCACTTCATAATTTTGGTGTAGGTGTCGGACTATCTTTTTCAGTTGGCCTTGCAACATTTTCTAACTCCACCGCTGTTTTCAGTCTTTTTCTTAGGAATTTCTTTGGCCTTCTCTTTTCCTAAGTCAAAATATGACAAAAAGAGGGTAAATTTTACCACCGATTCTGATTTGACTAAAATATTTAGGCCCAATTTACGTCCGATTTATTAGAGAGAAGGGGAAAAATTCTGAAGTAAATTTGACGTCGAGAATAGGGATCAATAGAGCATTTTGACTTTGAAGTCATAGTTGTAACAGGTAATCATTATCCAACATTTACTTATTTTATCCCTACTTTAGATCTATTTTGGCTCACTTTCAAATTATTTGTTTGTTTTTTTTTTTATTCCCGTTCTTCTTTATTCCTCTCACATAAACAGTTTTATGGAGAGCTATCACCGGAACGGGAAACCGTGATCAACCATCCTTGAAAGTACGAAAAAGTTTTAGCAAAATACTTCCAGTCCCATAAACATTTTGTAAATAAATTAATTGTTACAAACATCAATAATTGCATGACACGTTACTTTGTTATTTTGTGAGTTCATTTGACTCTTTACATAACTACAGTCTGAAGTTTTTACCGCTATATTACTTTAAAAAGTATCTACATAACAAAATATTTTTACAATTTTTGGTATGTGTGAAAAAATAATTTTCACGAATATGTAGGAAACCAGTGCTAACACAAAAATAAAGCTCCCTTCATATATATGTGCTTTCACAGTCCAATTTCCTTGATATTTTGACTTTGATAGTGGTTGAAAAGCCTTCGTTATAAGTCTTTTTGTCTCTCTCGCCATTTTTTTTTAATATTTGTTGTGTTTCTTCATTCTTTAACCGTTATTTTTCTAAGTAATACTCTATCCATACCGCGTATGGACCCTTTTCTTTCATTTTTGTTTCGTTTTTTTTGCAACTAATTTTTTTTATATTTCAATTTTCGTTTATTGTGGAAGTCGTTATGCCACGGGTTCTAAATTCTGTTGGAGAATCAAGGATTTCATTTTTTTTTTACTTTCTGTTCTGTCAATCTCGTTTAGAAAACCAGTTTTCCAGTCAGTCGAACCAGTAAACATTTTTTTACCTTGTTTACTGGTTCCCTGTGGTCTTTTCAGCTAAAATTTGCATAAAACCTCTAAACGCCAAAGTAGTTTACTTAAATTTTCAAACACAATGAAAATGTGAAAAGTCGTAAACATCGAGTTAGGTAACATTTGTTTCGTCATGAGAAAAGTTTCTCTTTGGAAATCCAGTAAAGAAACACGCAAGAATTTAATACATTAATACAAATGGACGTTTTCAATCAATGTGAAGATATCATGTCAAAGAGATACTTCTGCTACTAATAGTTCCAAAGACACGAAAATGTTTGAAATAAAGAAAATCTGATGATTTTAAAGTTGTCGTACCAATTACTCACCTAAGTATTTCCATGCGCAGATTACACAACACCAAGCAGTCCAATGAAAAGACACCTGACCTAGGCCGCAATTTTTATAAGCGTGTAAACAGGAAGGAAAGATGTCCAAGTGAACAATAAACATTCGCGGCAAATTTAAAACTACTACTTTTCTTAACATATTCAACTATGAGGGAAAAGTTCGTTCACTGGTCGGAGTGTCTTTACTAGTACAGTTCAGTTGAAATGTATTCCAATAATTTTCAAGTGGTGCTACTTCTAACAAAATGAAGAAACCAATCGAATCATCCATTTGATAAGATATGAGTAAAAATTTAAATTTTCTATCTCTTCCCGTTTTAGGGGCAGAGCCATAATGTTACTTGTACCTCTTTCCATTTTTTCTAATTTGTAGCTTTCGAAAGCAAATTATTCAAAAGTGTTACATACGTTACATGGTTTTTTATTATACCTATGAACTGGATTTTAATGTACAATGGCCAACTTTTTTTTATTTTAAATGAGGGTCATAATAGGCGATGACATAATGAAATAGGAGTTTTCCAAAAACATATAATTTCTAGGATTTTGTTTTTAAGGATAATTAATCAATATTAAGGGTGTTTAGTAGATTGTTCAGTCTATATAGTTTTCAATGCAACCGTAGTCAGTTAAAACTCGAAATTGGAACAATCGAAATTTTTGTCAATCGTTTAATTTTTTTTTCTAAAATTTCAAATATATCACAAAATCTTTTTAAAAATTAAAACTTATTTTGCAGTATAATGTACCGTTCATGATATCTTTATGAAGATTTGATAAACGATATGTCGTAGAGTATAGAATTTAGCATCATTTAAGTCAAAATAATGATAATTTATACAATTAATGTTATGACCGACTTAAACTTTAACGATACGCTCCTCAAGTTGCCAAACCCTTTTACAACTTATTCAAAATAAAAGAGCAATAGACTTTAGTTCCCAGGGAGTAAGTAGACAATGTCTATTTTTATTTAGCCAAAAATCGCTTCTCGAATTGTAGCTTTTAGGATTGCTACCAATTAAAATAAGAACATCTAACTTGCGATGATTTATTCAAAAAACCAATGACAACAAATCGTTTGGGTTTTTTTTAATATTTGATTCTAAATTTTGACGCTTTAATTACTTCTATTGTCTACTAATTACCGTTAAAAACAAAGTTTTATACATTTTTAGGAACTACTGTGATAACTAGTAACCTTAATAACATTTTTGTATAATTTACTTACGAAAGCTTGATTTTCGCTTAACAAAGTTCTAGGAACAATAACAGAATAAACACACATGACAAACAATTAAGAATATTGGGATGTATAATCAAAAGAACAAGTAATTTTTATTAACCGAAAATATTTTTGAATACATTAGATTGTTCCAACTAGAACCTGTACCTCAGATATCCTCAAAAACTTTAAAAGCTTTTAAAAGTTACAATTGTTTTTTTTCTATAAGAAATTTTTCACGTACTTAAATGGAAAACGTAACTAGAAAAAACAATTTGCGAACTAGTAGATTAAACATCCGAAGAGCACAAATAACAATTATGGATAAAATGGAAGATGTAGATATTTAGACCTCACAATTAGTATACAATACACCGAAGTAGAGAAGTGATTTCTCGACTACGTCTTGGGAAATTAGTTGCAAAGATGATAAAAATCTTGTCTATACCAATGGTTTATACACTATTTTTTTCACTACTAGCCTACATCGCTGCGTATACCAGTGTCTTCGAAACTGGGAAACAATGCTTTATGGATTCTTGTTTGCTGGTCGGCACTTGCTGCAAAATCAAACAACTGCTGACTAGCTTTCTTTATGTTCGGATACAATCAAAAGTTCTTACAGTTTAATTACCAATTACTTGGTAAACACGAAGTCGCATAGTACACTCAATAGTTTGTGGTAGCGGTATATTGTAAGGGTTCTTGAGTTTTTGATACGGAATTTAAGCTTGTGAAACGTGAAACTATGCACAAAGTGGTGAAATTCTCTACGAACTGTACTAAAAAATAGTCACAGACATTACAGTAACTTTGAAACACAAACTCTGATTCAACTACGACGCGATAGGGTAAAGTCGGTTATATCGTACTATTAAGTTAATCGTACCATCGTCCGGTGGATTTAATGAATGTTGCAAACAGTACAACATCCAAAAACCAACTTTTCTTTTGACATTTACAATGTTTAAAAAAAGAAACAAATAATTATATACAACACCATGGTCGTTTGCCAGTATTTTCTCCTGAAATGGAAGAAGAACTGGCAAAGCTCATTCTGAACCTAAAAGACTTTTTGGTCTGACTATAAATGACATTCGTCGTCTTGCTTTTCAACTAGCCAACCGAAATCAAACTCCTAATAATTTTAATGCAGAAAAAGTTATGGCCGGCAAAGCATGGTACTATAAATTTATGGAACAACATTTCAATCTTTCATTACGACAACCAGGAAAGGTTTCATTAGCTAGAGCTGCTGGATTTAACAAACAAATGTTTACAAATGATATTCTTGAAAGCGTCGTTGATGAACATTTTGGAGGATTAAGCATTTATAATGTTAATGAACGCAGGTTTTCCACTGTTCAAAAAAGAAATCAGAAAATTGTTTCCAGGAAAGGGAAAAATCAACTATGGGGTCTATTTAGCGGAGAACGAGGTGTCAACACTACTATTGTTTGTTGTGTAAATGTTGCAGGTGGTTGTGTACCTCCCATAATTATTTTCAAGCGTAAACGTATGGCGAATAAATTAAAAGTAGGTGCACCACCAAGACTATACTATCTCTGACACAGGCTACATAAACATTGATTTGTTTGTGGAGTGGCTAAAACACTTTATTAAAAACGTTAAGTGCTTCAAAGAAAACAAAGCTTTGTAATTTTTAGATGGCTACTACTAGCAAGAGAAAACGAAATTGTTCTCCTACAACTGCCAGGTCATACAACCTATTGTCTGCAACTATTAGATGTGAGTTTTTTTAAACGGAAATCTACTTTACACAAACATTACAAAAATTGTGAAGGATTTATCCAGGAAAAGCTTTGTCATAATACAATATGACTTCTCTACTGTCTGAAGAGTATTCTACAGCTGCTACCGTAGCGACCATCTATAATGGTTTTAAAGCGACAGGAATATGACCAGTAAATAGGTGGGTTTTTAAAGATCCCGACTTTGTAGCTGCTTAATGTTTGTTATAAGGTGATGATGTCTAGGCACTAGAAACGGTCGACGTTCAACCAGAGTCACATGCTAAAAGGGATAGTGTTACTCCGGAACCAACAGATGTACGCCAGAACGTATCAGTTCAAGAAATTCTTCCGTTTCCAGAAGAAAGTGCTAACGCAGTAAAACGTAAATTATCCCAGTCAGCTGTTGTTTTGAGTAGCACTCCATACAAAAATGAGCTTGAAACTCAACAAGAGAGACGCCAAGGAAGATCTGCAAAAGTGAAGCGAATTTGGGAAAAAAGATGCTAAAGTAATAGCAGGATCGTCAAAAGCTAAGAAATCTAAAGTAGCAGAAGTCATTGTTCCAGTAGAAGATGTGCAAGTAGAGATCAACCAAGATGACTGCTTCATTTGTGAAGAAGTCGTTGATCACATGAAACTCTACAGGATTACGCAAGGGGACCAAGGAATATATTTGCGTGCTTTGCCAGTAATCAAATATTGAAACCAAATAATGTTTTCTATAAGAACGATTTACGCACCGCTAGGCACAATTTAGGGAATCAGTTGGAAAAATCATATCTTTTATTTTCAATTATTTATAAAAATATTATTTACTTGGACCAAACTTCTAGAAAGTGGTACAATATAGCCGACTTTACCCTATCAACGACAGTCATTAAGCAAGTAAACAATCTTTTGTTAAATCGACGGTGAAAACATCTACTGTGATCAAATAGTAAGATGAAATGGTTATTTAAAACTCCCGGACATTAGGAAGGCAGGTAATTTTTTTTCCTAGGTTGGTAGGACTGTCTATAACAATTGCCAAGCATCTGTTTGTCAAAAGGTTTAATTACCTTTGAGTTACACGTGTATTTGTAAACAACCAAAAGTGAATTTTTTGATTTCTACAATGGGTGATTTTGTTGAGAAAGAACTTACATCAAATTTTGTTTGCGGAACCAATATTCTCGTGGGGATACGTTGAAAATGTTACGGGAGGTCTTTGGTGATCAAACTATGGCACAAAAAAACGTTTATAAGTGGTACAACGAGTTCAAAGAGGGCCGAGAACGCGTTGAAGACGAACCGCGCTATGGACGACCATCAACGTCTACCGACAAAAAATCAAAGATTTGGTGCTTGAAAATCGTCTGTTGACAATTAAAGATCTTGCTGATAATGTTAGAATAGCATTTGATTCAGCCCAAACCATTTTGAAGAATATTTTGTGTCTCAAACGCGTCAAGTTTCGATTGGGGTCAAAATCGCCCAATTTTTGGAAATAAAGCGTCGCGTTGATGTGTGTAAAACTTTGTTGTCTGACTATCAGGACCACAATATCGTTCCGCAACCACCGTATTCATTTGATATGGCCCCATCCGACTTTTGGCTATTCATCAAACTCAAAGGTCAATTTCGGAGACGTTGTTTTGACACGATTGAAGAGATAAAACCGAATGGAAGAAGGTTTTGAAGGCTGTACCGGAAAAATACTTTTCCGGCTGTTTCAAGGACTGGAAACGCGTTGGAAAAAGTGCGTTTTATCGGACGGATATTACTTTGAAGGGAATGAGATTGATTTGGAAGAATAAATAAAGAATTCACAGTTTATAAAAATTTCAACTTACTTTTGATCACAGTATTACATGTCGGCAAATTCTTTGGGTACCTACATTCATATTCGTTACGTATTTTTCCAAATTTCTAATCAACGGTTGTAGTCAGTTATTATTCAGCCCAGTTATGCTTTTAAAATCTATAGTAAAATATTAATGCATTGAATTCATAAGGGCACGAAATACTAACAACAGTAACAATTAGAGATGCAACACATCTGCGACACTTATTAATGCGTAACAATATATAGAATTTGCTGCAATTTATTGTTTAAAATAAAGTGATAACGAAAAAGATCCTTTCAAAGGCAATACTTATGGTTGAAGATTCTGACCCAATGGGCCAGAAAGACACTATTACGTTATTTATCTCAGCGTCTACAATTGTTTGGAGAAATGTGATCCAAAGTGATAACAGCTAAAAGAAATTTTCTACAATATTACAAGTTTGTAACATTCTTATAAAGTTACTATTTCAGACAACGACTATTTTGTTGAAAACAGCACGCATGTTTTGATTCAATTACAAATTTTAAGTAAAGTTTTAACAATAGTGGTTGGTGTTTCAAATACACCCAAAACGTGTGAGCCAATGAGAGAAGGGGATTTAAATATTCCAAACCAACTTCTTTTGAACAAGCTTTTGAAGAAAATAGAACTCGCTTTAAAATACTGACCTGTTTCAAAATTCTAGGTTACTATTTCAACATATACACGTTCGAAATCAATTGATTCCGACGTCTCATCAGCTTAAGACCATTAATAACCGCAACACTCTATAATGAGGATAAATGGTAAATAGTCACTACAATGTGTGCAATGTTACCGTGAATGATAACATTTTATAACTTTATTCATGACCGAAATTAATTTCATATTTGTGATAAACACTTTTATTTTAATTAAGACATGAAAAAAGCTTTCATTTTAAGAGGGCCAAACGTACCCAAGTTAAAACCAGTGTCCAATTTTTTTTATGTAATATTAATTCATTTACTGATAACGTAATATTATATATTTCTTACAATTAAAGATGATTTAAATAAGCGAATGCACTATGCAGTTAACCACACCTATTTTCTGTTATAATTATTATTTCTTTGGCTCTACGCTTGACCAAGCAGCTTCTCATTTTTTGATCAATAAAATGAAGAAGTAAAAATAATTGTTAAAAGTCTTGCATAATGTCCAATAGAATAATTTTATAAAAAGTTTTACGATCAAATAATATTGCCATAATACGAGGGTGGTCTGAAAAGTTTCTGACCTAACATAGCTACAAGAATTTTTATCTTAAAATTTATTGTTATTTTTCTACATAGTCTCCTTGTGACTCTATACACTTCTCCCAGCGATGCTTCCATCTCTTTAATCCGTCCAAATAGTACTCGGCGTTCTTCTCTGCAAAATAATTGTTCACGAAGGTAATTGTCTCCTCATTTGACAAAAATCTTTGTTCTCCGAGCGCAGTTTTTAGTTGAGGGAACAGAAAGAAGTCGCTTGGGGCTAGATCTGGTGAATAAGGTGGTAGGTCAAGCAGTTAAAACCGTAATTCATGAATTTTCGCTATTTCAACTGTTGAGGTGTGAAGTTGTCTTGGTGAAACCGGATTTTATTTTTGTGGAAATGTGGCCGTTTATCCGCAGCAATTTCTGCCTTCAACTTGTCAAGTAATGACGCGTTGTATGCTCCTGTAATGGTTTTTCCTTTTTGAAGATAATCGATTAGGATAACTCCATGAATATCCCAAAAAACAGTCGCCATCACTTTCCCAGCCGAAAAAACAGATTTTGCTTTTTTTGGAGCCGGTTCCTCCTTTGCAGTTTTGACTGTGTTTTTGTTTCAGGCGTATAGTGGTGTATCCAAGTTTCATCTACAGTAATTAATCGTCACCAAAACTTGGATTTATTGCGCCTAAACTGCGCCAATAGAGCATTGGAAGTGTTCATTCGAACACGTTTTTGGTCTAACGTTAGCAAACGCGACACCCAACGCGCGGACAGCTTTCTCGTGCCTAGATCTTGATTTAATATGTGACAAACACGTTCTTTGGACATTTTCATTGCCTCTGCTATCTCTCTCACTTTCATTCGACGGTTGTCTAACACCATTTGGTAAACTTTGACTATGTTATCGTCAGTAGTTACAGTTTTTGGAGGTCCCGAACGTTTATCATCTCCCAAGCTCTTACGGCCACGTTTAAATTCAGCTGCCCAAAATTTCACAGTGGTAAATGACGGTGAAGAGTCCCCGTACACAGAGTCTAACTCATCTTTAATTTGCGTAAGCGTATTCTCTTTCAAAAAAAAATATTTTATGACAGCTCGATACTCGATTTTCTCCATTTTCACAAAAATGCTCACATCGACTCACTCAAATAATTGTCAAAAAAATGCGAGGCCAAAATGGCTGAAACTTTGATGTGTTGCTGTCAAAAGATGCACAACTACATTTCCTGACTTTTATTGACGATCTGCCATCTACACGTTGAAGTCAGAAACTTTTCAGACTGCCCTCGTAATTGTATAACAAAAAAATTAACAATTTATAAAATTTCCTTGCTTACGAGAGAGCTAAAATTGATAATGGACAGTCTGATAGTCTAAAATCATTTCTCATCAATATTCGCGTTTAAAAAGAAATGTTTCATTAATTTTTTGCCAACGTAAATTTATATTATTTACTTTTTATTCTACCTTTTTTACATTGTTAAAAATGTTTTTTTTTAATTTTAATTGCTTTCATAAAATGCAAACAAGTTTCTGTTATTTTGAAATTGTACCTATTATTAGTGCGTGTCAATACATTCATTAATTTGTATTTTATGGTTATTATGTTATTTTAAACCTGAAAATTGGTATTCTGTTAAAATGAATATTATATCATTGATTTTTTTTTCTTACTTTTTCATCCCGAAAACTGAATTTCATCTTTTATCGTTATCGAAATCAAGACAATATATTATTACATAACAGTCTAAAACCAAGTAAGTACTTCAACTTTCAAACTTGTGTAATCTCCTAAAATAAATTAAAATGTAACACTTTTTGTTAAGATAAACTTTTTTGGTCGAGAAAGCGTTACGTATGATATTTCTAATCTCCGTATGCAAATGTAACCGTTGGAAGAGCTCGCAGAAAATTTCAGAATCGATTTGAAAGTTCGATTAATTAAAAAAAGTTGGCGGTTTCTGTAGCAATGGATCTTGCAGCATTCCTCGTTGTCATAAGTAACTAATATTCAATTTTAGTGTTTTCATTCCCTTATAGCTGTGAGGGTGAGACCGTCTGTCGCGCACTAACATTACATTATTCATGAAAACAGTAACGTAGTCCACATTTATATCTCGTAAGAAGTTCTTTTTATGCGGCGGTAATACAGGAAGGATATCACTATCAATCATACGTGATGAAACACGAACATTTTTGATTTGTTCACTTTTTGTGTCGACGTGGTTTAAGCATTTTGAAAAATTTATAGACGTCGTCCGATTATATATATATCGACATTTTCTTTATTTTTCTCCAAGGTATAAGGGAATAATTTACAGCGGAACGGTATTATTTTAATCGCATTTGACCCGATGTCTTCGTAGTGTTTGTATTCAGAATTCTTTCTACATAAATCCTGGGGTAAGTGATCGGTTAGCGCGGACCCCAGTTCGGGGATTTTTCTTCCCTGAACGCCGTGACGCCAATCTCTTTCGCAGATTTATGAATGTAATCGCTGAAGTAACAAGTAAGATTCTTGCGTATTCTGCAGGACTTATAAGGGTAAGACTTTATATCTAACAGTCGCTTTATCAGTATAAAAATTGAGAAATTTTGGTTTGTTTGTCTTTCAAAACCAATCGTATTGGCGAAAGTTCCTTGAGAGAAAATGTTTTTTAAAGCTTTCACATTTAATGTTGTTATTGTAGAAACAATTCCCTAAAAACAACTTTCATCAAATATTTATTATTTGGTATTTGTACTCGGGTTATGGTAGGCCGAGCATGCGACAAGAATTTTTTAGAAAAAAAAACCGATTTTAAACGTGGATAAAGGATAAAAAGTTTAGTATTTAAAAGAAGAAAAAGTAAGTTAGTGTGCCTAGTGGTCGGGGCGTGGAATTCGGAATAGTAACTGGAAGGGTTGCAGGACCTGCGCTTTTCATAAACGAATGCTGAAAAAAAAGCTCGCACGAAATTTTTTGTTGACGACTACAGAAATAATCAAATATTAATTTTGCGTATAACTGAAAAGGTCGGATCTCGGTTTAATTAAATCTTTTAAGTGTTTGCAATCTACTTTGTGTTTCGAGTACACGGAATTTCAGATAAAACTTTTCACCTACACCGTTTTCTTATACGTTTAATCCGTGTATCGATTTGTTATACCTTTTTTCGAAATGTCATATGAAGAACCAAAAAAAAAATCAATCAAAACGTTTAATTTACTCGTTTTATATTCTGATTTTGTTTTCCAAAACTTTTCTAGAAAACCTTTGGTTTAATGAAACTATAAACCTTTTAGTTACCTACTGAAAATAAAATGAAATTTTATATCCTTAATTCTTATTACAAGGTTTTTACTATAGAAATAATGACAAAAGGATCGATACAAGCTCACTTCATACGTAAATAAAAGAGTAAACAATGGAATGGGGTTCCTAGGATTAGATTGGCGATTGAAAGTTATAGTCTTCAAATCACAATAATTTTCGCTAGAAAATGTTTTTTAGGTGTAGATATTGTTTAGTACATCGTTAATTACACAGAAACAAAAATTTTATCTTTACATTCACGAAAAAAGTACAAATATTTCTACTATTAATGGTAATTTCAAATTTATGCATTAAAAGGTTATTTAATATTTTTAACTGTTTAACTGTTTGAAACAGTGGACACGAAACAAGTATTGAACCAATAAATATAGATTCAATGTAGGTAACTTATAAAATCTTTAACAATCTAATTCATTATCAGAATATTTATCAGATTCTAGATACGGCAAGTTTTATTATTCTCTTAGCTATCCTAACACTTACTACTCTGACCATACCAGGTGGTGCATGGTCGGACGCACCATACGAAAACCAATGGGAAATCATAAAACCTTAAATTCCTGCTTCCCAAATCATTTTAGATAAAAACTCCATAGGAACTTTTCTTTGAAGAATTAAATTCTGGATCAGATGAGACTATTAAAAATATGTTTCAGCTTTTGGTAGTTAAAAAAATTGACCTATTTATTTACTATTCTTGCACTACATTAATACAGCAATTTGAGCTTTTACTGTTTGTATTTATTTAACAATAAATAAACCTGTTTTCTCTTATTTTAACTATTTAAATTTTTTGACTTCTAAATATTTTTTGTCATTTTACGTTTCATTGCTGTATGGTGCACTGCAATAATGGTAAATAAATAGGTCAAAACTACAAAAGCACGAATTTAAGATTTTATCATTTCCCATTGGTTTTCCTATGGTGCGTCCGACTATTCACAACCACTACTCGAATCAAATTCAACAATTCTTCCTAGTCGCCAGCGAAGTGTGAGTGTAAATTGTCATCAACTAAAGAATTTATAAATACATCAAATTTTACTTATTATGTTGTCTTCTTTTGAAGCGACGTTAATAATTTCTGGACCATTTGGTTCAAACGTTTCTGCTGCTGCAACATCTGGTATATTGATAATCGGTTAATAGGAACATTAGATTTTATTTCAATTTTGTTGGTCAACGATTGGTCTTTCAATTAAAAAATGAGAGAAGTTTTGTTTCACGTATGACCTTATGCATATGTGTCTTTACGCTACCAATATTATTAGCTTCCCACAACCACCAAAATGTGGTACGTTGGCGGTATCAAATGTTAAACATTTCAATTTGGTGAAAATTCATTAACAAACATTCCGTAATTATCATTATCATTTCGTAAAGGTCTTTTCATTGTTAAGCTCTAACAAAGGTCCGCCGTAATTTGTACCTTTTTTTGCCATTTTTGTGTGTATCAACACTTTATGTTCGTATTCAAAAATTTATTTTGTTAAATAGTAGTCAGCTTCTTCAGAGGTCCTTCCATTTCTGATGTTAGTTATAGGCTGATGATTTCTGCTATGCAGATTATATTTATACTGATTCAAAAGGGGTGGGGCTTTTATTGCATCAAATTTATTGTTTTTTTACAATTGATTTGTTTCACTTTCACGCATACATATAAACAGTTAACACTGTGCACTTTTTAACTTCGCTACCCATTCTTTTTTATATATTTCTTATTCCTCATTCCAATTGTATAGTATTTCATTTTTTCTTCTATCCAGTCTTTTTTTTTCTTTACGTTCTTCATCCACTTAATCTTTTCTCCCCCATCTCTCAATATCGTCCTTCTCTCTCTCTCTCTTTTCTCAATTCACCACACTTCTCCCTATATGTTCTAAGTTTTCCCACTCTTGTCCACATAACATACACTTTGTACCCTTGTCCTTCTACCAATACTTATTTTTCCTTCCTTCGTTCCCTAGTCTAAATCAGTCTTTTCTCTTCTAATTCTTCTCCTATTTTTCCATAGACATCCCCATTCAATACACTAACTCATTTTTTGCTTCCCTAATGTCTCCTCCTTTATATATCTGGAATATTTTGCCTCTCTCTACTGCCGTGGAATTTCTTTCCTCTCTATATCAATTCTTCTTAATCTTTCTCTCATTCTCTCTTGTTGTACTTCCATTACTACCTTTGTGTCCTATCTGTGCCCTCTCGCTTTCTTTTAATTGGTCCTCTTCCACTCCATCCTTTTCAATTCCCCTTCCTACTTTTCCATTTTTCTCAACATCTTCTCTTGTCTTTTCTCTATTCCTCCCAACATGTTCTTACAATGATTCTCTCAATTCTTCCATAATACTTTTACTTCTGACCACCTTCCCTGTTTTTCATTCTTCCTACAAACTCACATGCATGTATTTCATCTCAACCTCTCATTTGAACTTTTCGTGTATTCTACTTTTTTTTGTTGACACACTTCTTTCAACTCGTTTCTTATCTTTTTGCATTCTTCTATTCTTATTCCACTTTTATGCCCCTCTTCTTAATTCAAGTCCAACCGGTCAAATGCGGATCTTAATTCGTTCCCGTTCAGGTGTTCTTTATGTTCGGATCTAGTTGTGCCTTAGGATTTCTCGATTTTTGTTAATATTTTTTTATGTTTATGGGTTTCAATGGCCTTTCTAGCTAAACTGTTTGCATTGATTATCATTTCTCCAACACGAAGAAGATTCTCAGATTAAGAAATAGGTAACGTGCTGTTAAATTGTTTTTATTTTCAATTGCAAATTAGAACGTACATGGTTAATTTCCGTAGAAATAACATACCTAAAAGAGTTTAATACAACGTTTGGTAGCACTCTACTACATGCAAGATCTGCTAAATTTTATTTTAATACAATGAGGTTTGTAACAATTGTGTACAATAGGAAGAGATTGTAATTCGGCCACTCGATTCCAACAAAATGTTGAAGAAGTTTATGTAAATTATAACTGATTGGAAACTTCTTACTACAAATTTTTTTTTACATATTTTTTCAAGTAGGTTGAAGTCTTCTAAACTGAATTGGCTGAATACATACTTATCGTGTTTGCCTGAATGCCCCCTTTACACTCATGTTGAACGCTCAACATATTAATTTCTAACATTTCTTGCATTTTAGTGGTTGTGATCGGAAAATCTAGAAAAATCTAGAAGTGTTTTATAAAGATTTAATTGATTTACTTTTTCAATTATTGCTTCAATATTTAATTTATAAAAAAAATCTCTCAATTATAGATAGAATTTGTTTACAACAGTTGTGGAGTAGATTTGAAGTTACCAAGGTTATATCAATGATCAAATAATTTGGCGTTTGCTTCCAGAAAGATAATATTTTTCTTTGTTTGAAATGGCCTTCTAACGATTCTAAGAAATCTTCTTGACATGTTTTTTACCTGTCCACTTTTACCCTCCCTTAATTACAAATCAAATAAGTTAACAACACAAGATCGACTAGCTGATCGTTTTGCCATTAAAATTAGTTCAGAATTTTTTGATACAGGTATGATATTTCCAAAAACAATAGATTTTATTGATCTTGTTGTAAACTTTAACCAGTATCTTATGTATGCGCTAACTACCAACTACATTAGGTCCATGTTAAAATATTTGTAACCAGCCAGTGTGGTTTTAAATTTGTTTAGTATTTTGCCATTTTCAAATACTTGCAGTTCTTTGATCCTAAAATATTATCCTATGTACTATGTAATAACATGCAAAAGGCATGCCTAGGACTGAACTGATTTTTTGTTTATTTTGCTTTAATTGTTTTAAACGTTTTTTTCATCAGTAAAGAGAATATTTGTGCTCTTTCCATTGATGTATCAAAACAAAGAAGTCTTTTTCTTATTCATAAGATTAAGGAAGTATTCTCTATCAATGGGGGGCACAGATAATCTTGATATTTGAATTTCTTTGGACATAACTTTTTTTGCTTTTGAAACATTGAAATCCGTCATGAGGACAAAAAGTAAAAGAAAAACTTATAACATTTATGGCTGTGTTAATTTAATTGTATTTTAATAATATTAATATATGGTTTATAGAATTTTTATGAAAATATTAGAAACGCGATGGATTGTATAGTAAATTCAGTCGCTAACCGAAGAACAGAATTGTTGGATAAGAAAATGCGTTTGTTTGGCTCCAGGTTTGGGAATAGAATTCTTTTCTGTCACCGAATCAGTTTTACACCTGCGTTATTATCTCCCGCGATGCTAACCCTAATCGATGAAGACATTGACGAAATGTCAAAAATAAAATCGTTAAGCCTTCTCAGCATCATCATCATGCTAAAAAAATGTTCAGGAGAATGCAGATTTTGTATCAATTACAGAAGAGTCAATAATGTGACTATTAAGAATGTCTATCCAATTCCGTTTATGCAAAGTAAATTCTCAGAAAATTAAATTCAAAACAAGATTACTCGCAGGTACCGGTGCAACCTGAAAGATCAAACGTTTACCATTCTAGATTTATTTCAATTCAAAGTAATACCATTCGGTCTGGACTATATTCTAATTGCGTTTCAACCACACCAGATCATAGGTTTAATTTTAAGCGTTTGCGTACCATCATCTTTGACGAACATCTTTAACACACGCCTGAGGTTCTTCAACGCTTAAGATACAGCAGCTTCTGTCTGGACAAAGTGAAATACTTGCTTTGGTTTACTTAAAATTCTATACAATCTGATTCCTAGAAGGGGAGAGCAATTGTGAAGATGACGTAACGATCCAGTACTTAAAATAGTCAATGTACAGCCGACCGAGCCAACCGTCTAGAAACAAAAATAAGTAGAGAATGGACAGCCGGAATACAAACTAGAATGCGGTAACGTTTTTAGAAACTTTTCAGAGTGTCATCATGACGGACATGACGTCGGTCAAATGGTAGTAGCCAAAACAGTCTCTCGAATTTATTAACAGCATTACTCGCCACTTATTTTTAACTATTTAGCCTTTTCATAGGAGCCGCTTGTTTCTAGGCACGTTGCAGATAGTTGGCCATTGAACATCAGTGACTTCTCCATATTCTCCCCAAAAAACCTTGTAGAAAAGTTCAACACCGAATCGGTACTATGATTGCTTAGAACTATCGAGAAAATCAGAAATCATGAGATTTTTCCAAAATTTACTCCATCAATTGAAACAGATTCAACCGGTTTCAATCCCACTATGATAAAATTTCAATCAAAGTAATGGCGCCAGTAATAAGAAAGAGTATACAAACCGTAAAAATGGGAAAAAACTGTAGTTGGGACATATCAAGAGGAGAGAAGTATATCACAACTACAGTTCATTACGGGAAAAAAGGACAGGAAGGAGAAGAAAACATTCATGGCTGAAAAACCCTAAATGTTGGCGCAACTGCTCGAACTATAAACTTTTTAGAGCAGTAGTTTCAAAGTTTCAGGTTGCTCTGATCTTCACCAAACTTCGGAAACAACATGGATCTTGAAAAAGAGGAATTTATTTGTACTGGGTGAGTCACGACCGCAGTAAAGTAACTTTATGGCTAAACGGAATATATTTCGTAATTCCTTTTGCAGCATGGGGATGTAGGTCGGTAAGGGGTGCATTCTAAAAATATTTTCCAATATAAATGGTGGTCTATAAAAAATGGCATACCAAAATTATATTTTTAATTACCCGCTATTTAAACACGATTTTAGATTGTAGTTCCCTATACCTAAACTCTCGGAAAAAATACAAGGTTATAAAAAAAATCAGTACTCAAAATCAAATTAATTTTAACAGATTCTATAATTTTTGACGTTAGATGGTAGACTGTTTACCGAATCGACTAACTTCTTTACAAACACAAGAAGTTATACTATGTAGTGTATAATCAATCACTTGGCTAATTAATTTTACACACATTCAACAACTGATAATATTGTGCAAATATTTACAATGAAGAATATCATGTGTTGATCTAACCTAGTAGATGTAGCCTGGCTTTCAAACTGTATTTTGGGTTTTTTATACCCAACTCGTTTGAATGGTTTGTGTTATTTACATAAAAAATCTATACAGTTACATCTGGACGTTTCAACAATAAAAATCTTACTGTAAGTATTTATTTTTAACGTTAACATAAATGGTGCTTGCATTTAAAAAAAATGACTTTTGACGTGTAATTTTGAATTTAATTTCTAATAGCTTTTTTTTAGTCTTCACTGTAAAATTGTAAATTTTAGGCCATAAATGCCATCAAAAATATGGTAATTACATAATCCTCAATTATTCCTCCAAATGCATTTAAACTCCAGCGATTTTGACAATTAACAGAATTAAATAAATTGTCATAATACTGAAAATAGTATAGGTTATAAACCATTGTTATGAATTTTGTTTCGTCAGTACACAACACGTATGCAAAAAAATTAACGTCATCGCAAACAGTTTCAAGCACTTAGGCATAAGCAAAAATCAATTCTTTTTGAAAATCCGTTTCGAATAAACTTTGGTGAAAATTTGAAAGAGAGATGAATAATATATGTTTCATTAAGATTCTGGTAACACTAGGCTGACTAATACCAATTCTGTTGTGCAATGTTCTGGTGGACAATTTACATTTTCAATAACTGATCTTATTACAAACAGCTCATTGTTTTTATTATTCGTAACGGTCTTTGGTGTTTCACGTTTTGGTAAGCTGCACTACCTGTGGACAATACTTTTGAAATTCCTTTTGGGCGGGGTTAGTACACTACCGGAAACTTCTCAAATTTTTCCCAAACTAGTAAAGTTTTTCTATAATCTATTGAGGCGCTTGTAGTTGTAAAAATATGTAAATAACATCAATCAAACAAGTTATATATAGGAAACCTTAATACGTTTGAAAGAAAGTTAAATTTACTATTAGATGAGCTCATAAAATACAGGGTGCTCTATTTGGAATAAGCACTATATCAGCGGTGTTCAACTATGCGAGCTACTTTTTCACACCATATTGTTGGGCGATCGACAAGTTGTAGTCAAAATTAAAAAAAATAAATTATTTTATCAATTTTATTGTAGTATGACAGTATGTACAGGGTCCGGCAAAAAATCTCCCGTATTTCAAATGGCAGTTTCAGATAAAGAAACAAAGATACAGGCAAAATTATTTTATTTTTTAATAACAAATACTATGCCATTTTTACATTAAATAAATATCATTTGGTTTTGAACATTATGTCCGTTAAATGACGTCCACCGTTATTTATACATTGACGAAGCCTTTTTCGGAAGTTGTCCATAGCTCTTGGTGTCATCTCTGGTGGAATGGCAGCCACTGCCTGAGTGATGGCCTCTTTTAGTTCTTGCAGAGATGTGGGACGATGATTGTAAACTTGTGCCTTTAAATGTCTCCAAAGAAAAAAGTCAGAAGGTGATAAATCAGGTGACCTTGAGTCCAGGTGACGTCTCTCAGGGGAAACAACTCTCTCAAAATTGCTAGTGAACGCCGCAAAGTGTGAGCTGTGGCTCCATCTTGTTAGAACCAGACTTCTTCCTCTTCATGGTTCCTAGTAAACTGGTTGAGATTAGGTCGAAGAAAGGTCTCAAGCATGTGACAGTAGCGATCTGAAGTCGTAAGCCCATTTTTTCCGAAAAATGGCATGTATACCGTTATTGAAATATACCCCCTCCACCACTGTATCCCCACCTTAACTCCCACAGTGCCATATCTAAATGCGGGAGATCTTTTGCCGGACCCTGTATATTCGAATTGTATTTGAAATACATTGAAATAATGAATACAAACTTACATTTACAGTTATTTCGGAAAAAATTAATGTGAAATTAGGCATTGCCCTGACTTTGCAATACTTTCGTAGGCAGGTTCGTATGATGACGTAGCTAAACGTAAGCATTGATCCAAATGATCATTTGTAATTTTATTTCTGAGTTTGTTTTCAATATTATTCATGTTTGAAAAAGCAGATTCAGACAAATAAGTTGACCCAAAACAAGTCAAAATTTTTGAGCAATGTTTGTTAGAATCGAAATTTTCATGTGTATATTTTCATACTATCTCTGGATTAATTGATTTCAAGTGAATAATATTTTGAATGTTGATTACTTCAAGTTCAATTGTAGATTGATTTATGCCAAAAAGTTTAGAAATTTTTTTGAAACATTTGTGATGTTTAAATTTTGTTGAAAAGGATTGTTATTAACAAAGAGGCAATTCCTTCAATGTTATTAAAATCTGCAAACTTCAGATTAATTTCATTTTCAACTATTTTAATTTCATTTATAAATTTTTAAGATCATACTTACTCATTTCTGGGTTTTCATTAAAAACTTTAAAGTGCATGGAAAATGCCGTAACTCACAATTGTTTAAATTTTCCTTCAATATATTTAAATATTGTTGGAAAGATCTTATTAAACTTATCATGTCTATTATACTTTTATTTTTGCCTTGTAACTCGAAATTTAACTCATTTACTTTTTGCAAAATTCTACTAAGAATGATAAATCTAATAACCAATTTTTATCACTAAGTTGGGGATACTCGTTTCCTTTTTTGGCGAAGAAAACTTTTAACCTCATCAATTAACAAAAGAAACCTTTCTAAAAATTTACTTCTACTGAGCCAACGAACGTTGTTGTATAAAAGAAGTTCTTTTTCATCATCTGCTTCTAATTTAAATAATCGTCGTTGTAACGCTTTCCCGCGAATAGAATTTACTATTTTAAATGTATTATTAATAATTTCTGCTGTGTTTAATTGTTTGCTACACAATAGTAAGCGATGAATAATACAATATGTTAGAAAATTTGGATATGTATCATTATTTTTACAGTGTGCTATGAAGCCTACATTGGAACCTATCATCACTGGGGCACCGTCAGTCGTAATAGATACCAATTTAAAAAGTGGCTGTTGACATTGTTTAAAAAACTGTTAAATGCGGCTAAAATATCCTCTCCTCTTGTTTTTCCATGCAATGGTATTATTGTCAAAAGTTCTTCTTTGCTTGAATAATCTTGAAATACCATCCGAATAAATACCATCAGCTGAGCAATATCAGTGAAATCGTTTGGCTCATCTAGTTGCAATGAAAACGCAACACATTTTTTAATGTCGGGTATTAAAGGTACTTAAATCTTCAACCCTTCTTATAACTGTCGTCCTAGATAGTCGTAAATCTTTAATGCTAGACATAATCTCATTTTTGTTTTTAAAATTTGAAAATAGGGTTTCTGCTTTGGCAATGAAACAATACTTTATTAGTTCTCCTTCACTGAATGACTTTTTTACTTTTGTTAGTACTAAATGACATACTTTCAACGAAGCAACAGAGACTGCTATGGGTTTGTTTACTAAATTATTAAACATGTTTGCTGTACAAAAAGTCCATCTTTTAAATTCTTTATCTTTAACTTTCGCATTTCGGAATTTTTTGGAAAATTTTCTTCAAATTTTCCGTGTAAAGATCGAAAATGTCGCTCAATGTTTCCTTTTTTTGGAATAGCAACAGACGAATTACAGATTTAACAAATACATTTGTCCTTAATCGTTGTAAAAAAGAAATCTGCCTCCCATTCTTCATGAAAATGGCATGTTTTTGATTTTTGAGTACACTCATCCTTAAATTAAAAAAAATTAAATAAGTTTACTTACAAAATAATATTGTTATTTTACTTTCAATATCTTAAGCGCGAATGTCAGCAGGTTTAAATAGCAAAAATACTTTTAACAAATCTCGTTTATCATTATCATAACACGCATTCATTCACACGAAACTTAACTAATCGACTGCGTTCGGAGTCAGCTGCAGGTGGCTGCAGCACTTACCGTTACTAAGGCAGTTACCTAGGCGAACGACCAAATCAGTGAGTCAGACTCTTCTCTTCGCACAAAATTGCACGATAAACAGTTGCTTTTTAAAAACATTAGTCTTTATTTTGAATTTGGTAGAATCATTAAGATCTACTATAAATTGTTCCGCGATCGACGGGTTGAACACCGGTTATTATTATTATCATTTCAATGTGTTAACAATAAAGCTAAATATTGTGGTCACCCTGTACAACTTTTTGTGATTGTAAAGAAGTTAATCGATTCGGTAAACAGTTTACCATATAACGTCAAAAGTAGAATCTGTTAAAATTAATTTACTTTTGAGTACTTAGTTTTTTCTAAAACCTTGTATTTTGAAATAATGTTAAATAGATCAAGAACCTGAGGGTTTAGGTATAGGGATCCTTTATAAAAGTCTGATTTATTCTTAACTACAATCCAAAATTGTGTTTAAATACAGGGCGTTCTATAAGAAAAAATTTCAATATCTCATTTTTGTATAGATCACCTTGTATATTGAAAAATATGTTTAAAATGCGCCCCTTATTGACCTACATATCCATGCTGCAAAATGATTTACAAATATATTTCTAAGCAAAATGTGTGTTTGACATCTCGTGTAAAAGCATTGACTATCATTGCTACGAGTTTAAAGACCAACCGCCGTCTTGTACAGTTGTATACGCTTAAGTATACACCTCTGATGAGCTCATAATAAGAGCGAAATGCGGCATCAGGTGTTCTTTTCGTTGCGTGTTATGCTTCTGTACAAGTTTTTTGCGCTTTATCGACACACGTGCGTTTCAGAATTAAAGCTGTTGCTTAGATAGCGCTATGCACGTTAAACGCACACATGTCGTTACAATTAACTGTTGGCATTTTTCTTAGAAATATATTTCGTTTAGCTATAAGGTTACTTTACCGCGGTCGTGACTCACTCTGTATATATTTTTAGAGATAAAATTGACAGATGTCATCATATTGATTCAATCAAATATTTTTGAAAACAAGTGCTTTTACAGTTCTAACAACTGACAACTGTTACTTTGGACCATAAAGAGCATTGATAATAAACGAAAACAATCTGCATTGTTGTAAGTGGTAGCCCGATTTTAATTTTACAGAAGAATACACATTTAAAATACCTCAGCAATAAAATATTATAAAAACTAAACACGTTTATCTAAATTGAATTAAAGTTTACTTTTCAACTTTACATGCAGTTTATGGACTAAAAATTGCTTTTAAAAAAACTTTTCCTAATTACTGTTTTTCGGAATTTTGAGAAAAAAATCAAACTTTTGTTTTTTTGTACAAAAATTCAAATGTCACCTATAATGCGTACCACGTGACCACTATTTTGTTGTTAATTTTTATCTGGATAAAAGCATCATAAATTGAAATCAAAGTCAAATAAAACTCTTAATAAAAAATCCCATATGGTGCGGACTTGACTGGTCACAATGTACACCGTGTCCCACGTAAGGTGGTCATTAGATTTACATAAAAAACTATGTCCCTTCAAATAAATAAATAATGGCCATTGTACAACTTCCGGTTATAATTAATTAATTAAAGTATTAAACGTTTGCATAATATTATTTTATTTTACATTTTTTATATTGGTATGCTGGGAAATAAACTAAGCAACAATCTTTCAAAATAATAGAATTATTGTATTAAAAAAAGCAAAGAAATATAAAGTACATATTAACTAAACAATGTTACTTAAAAAAAAGTGAAATGAAAAAAATCATTTTAACAAATGTTTAAAATGCCCCCCATTAGCTTCTAAACATTTTAACAACTTCTTTTAGACATGTGTAATATTTTGTTTGACGTATAGTCTCAGTATCTAGTTTATTAAACGCATTTCGCACTTTTGTTTAATTTCAGATTTTTTAAGTAAAATTAGTATGTAATAATTATTTACGTTCGTCTGCGGAAAATTAAATTTTACAGCGCGAAATAAATTTGAAGCACGCGCAGTGCTTTAAATTTATTAAGCGCTGTAAAATAATTTAACGCACAAGATTTGTATTAAATTTTTGGCTGACGATTTTTAAATGGTCAAAATTAACAAATATTTTGCTGTCAATTGTCAATATCGGTCGTGAAGTAAACTGTAATTCACAATACATAAGATGGTGGTAATCATTTACATGAAACTAAAATATTCCAAATCACATTATTTTTTACCGTTTAACAATAAAAAGTTGTGTAATTGTTGATTTAGTAAACATATTTTTGTTCTATACAAAGATTCGTATTGACAAATGAACCTTAAAGGAGGACGATTTTGGTAATTTTACGCACGCTGCGCGTGCACTGAACGTAATCATAACGTTTCAGGGTTTGTAGTTTCAATGTTAATTTGACGTTTACACGTCAGGAGACCAAAAATTATTGTTCTTTGTTTTCTTTAATGAAATAATTTGATAATTTTGAAAGATTGTTGTTTAGTTCATATCCCGGTATACTAACAAAAAAAATTAAATGAAAATAATATTATGTAAACGTTTAATACTTTAATTTCGATTTACTCTAAACTGACAGAAGATAACTATAGGGAATGTTATTACAAATACGTGCAGATTATTTTTCTGAATAAAATGACATAAAAATATACATAATGTTCTATTTAAAATAAATAAGTTTTAATAAATTTAAAATATATAATTTTTACAAATAATTTTGATACACCCTCTATAACAAACAATATAAATGCGCTTGTTTCTTAAAAGTACAACTATTTTAGTACCTCATCCTAATATTTCAAGTAACTGATTAAAATATTATCCGAAATAAGCGACTTTTTAACAGGCGACTAAAAATTGAGAAAAAATTGAATAACGCAAAAACGGTTAGACATGGAATAAGCAAATATGGTATCATTGTTCACAGAATTCTATACTGAGTATAATGTTTGGATAACTTTCTGCATAGTACGTTGTTGAACGCTGCTAAAATTATGTTCTTTGTTTTCATTACGCATGTGTAGATATAAGTAGAGTAAGTACAAGATGACGATGTTGTACAAGTTGTGTTAATCAGCATAATAAACTTTCTATGGAATAAATGTTTCATACAGTCCATTATGTCAACGATAAACCATTATGGTCCTATTCGCCGAATTAAGAATATTTGTTGGGTGTGATTGATTACGATAAACGATAACGGTGAAGAATGATATGTGTTCCACACCGTGCTGGATTGGATGAGGTCGCCATTGTTAGCCGACGTTAAAACACTTGCCATCAATATTTAAAGCGTTATAAGTGAGTACCTTTATGATTTCCTTCCTTTATTTCGATTTGAGTCAGATATATTCATTAAAGATTGATTAGATAAGATTTAGATTACGTTTGATTTGATTTAATGTTATGATTCTTACCACCCATCTATTAGATTGATTATTGATTACGATTAAACGATTAAAGATGGATTTAAAAACTTTGATTAGAAAGAGGGAGAACAAAAACATAAGCTCACCTCCTTTTGCAATTTTGTTATACCGATTTATGAACAGTTTAATGTGGATTCATCGTCATTACTTGAAGAAACATTAATAGAGTTAGATGAAAGATTGCACAAATTACAGCAAACATACAGTGAATTTGAAGAATTGCAATGCGAAATAGAGGCCTCATGTGACGATACACAACTTTCAGATCAATTTAAGGAACGCGATGAGTTTGAAATTAAAATAAATAAACATATAGCTATTGGTAAACGAATTCTTAAAGTAATGAGTAATCACCGCGAAACTGATAATAATTCCGTTCATTCTGATGCGTCGTCAAGTAGGTCCGATTTGATAGCACCTGCACCTGCTAGTAATTTGTCGAAGGCTAATGTAAAACTGCCTGTCATTGATTTACCGAAATTTGATGCCACGTATGAAGGTTGGCTTAATTTCAAAGATGTTTTTGATTCATTGATTAATAAAAATAATTCTATCGGAGATGTCCAAAAGTTTCATTATTTAAGAGCAAGCTTAAATGATGCGGCATCAAAGATTATTCAGTCATTGGAATTTTCTCAACAAAATTATAAAATTGCATGGGATTTATTGTGTAAAAGATTTGATAATAGAAAATTGTTGATTACAAGCCATATTAAAGGTTTGTTTAATTTACCTAGTATGACAAAGGAGTCAGCTATTTCGTTGAGAAATTTGATTGATTCATTATTTAAACATTTAAGATCTTTAGATAATTTAGGATTGGATACCGTTTCTTGGGATCCATTACTGATATTTCTTATCAACACTAAATTAGATAAAGTTACTGCATGCGAATGGGAAAAATTTAAAACGGGCACTGAAATGCCTACTTTAATTCAATTTACAGATTTTTGAAAAGCAGAGCCGATTTACTTGATTCTTTAGATTTTAATATTAAGTTAGAACGTGATCCTAATAAGGTTAGGATACAAGAAATTATTAGACATAAAAATGTTAAAAATTATCTTATTAATAAACCTAACATTGCAAAAATGTGAGGTGTAATTTCTGTGGTCAAGATGATCACAAGATTTATCAATGTAAACAGTTTTGTGATTTGAGTGTTACCGATAGATTAGCTAAAGCCACCGCTTTACAATTATGTTCAAATTGTTTATGTAAAGGTCACGATATTAATTCGTGCACTTCAGGTCCGTGCTTACTATGCAAGGAAAAACACAGTAGGTTACTGCACCCGGTTTCTGAGCACGTAGCACTTACAAGTTTGATTGATTCGCAAATACTTTTGTGTACAGCAAAGGTCTACGTTTTGATTCCGACGGGAAACGTCATATTTGTTATGCGATTTTAGATTCTGGTTCTCAAGCGAATTTCGTTTCGAAAAGTTTAGCTTGTAAACTTAGATTAGCTGAGTCAGATGTGAATGTACAGATTACGGGGATCACTTCTTCAAGTGCTCTCATTCAAAAGAGATGTAATGTTGAAGTCAGATCGATGTCTGACAACTTTGATTTGAGATTTCAATGTTTTGTATTGGAGCAAATTTCTTATTTGCCTAGTACTTCGATTAATATATCTGCGCTCAAGCTTCCTAAGGATATTGTTCTGGCTAACCCCGATTTTAATAAACCAAAAAGGATAGATTTGTTGATAGGTGCTTCTCACTTTTGGGAATGTTTAAGGCCACACCAAATTACTTTGGGTAAAGGATTACCAATATTACAGGACACAATTTTTGGTTACACGGTGTCTGGTTGTTTTATGAACGGATTTGCACACTCAAATTCTTCTAGTTTTTCTCATCAGTTCAAAAAGGTGTAGATTTTGACTTAAATGAATCCTTACAAAGGTTTTGGATGATTGAGGAGGTTAGTCAGAAAAATGTACTTTCCAGCGATGATTTAAAATGTGAAGAACTCTTCAAAAGTACATTTTCCGAGATTTAAATGGTCGTTTAATCGTGAGAATACCATTTAAAGATGACGTTTCGAAACTCGGCAATTCAAGGAATTTGCTGTTAAGCAATTTTGTCTTTGGAGCGAAGGTTTGAGAGACGCCCTGATTTAAAAAATGATTATGTTGCCTTTATAAAGGAATATTTAGATTTGGGTCATATGAGTTTAGTCAAAAACCCACAAGATAGTACACTTAGTTATTACCTTCCACACCATGCCGTGTTTAAAGAAGATAGTTTAACAACTAAGGTTAGAATAGTTTTAATGGTTCAGCGCCATCAAGTACAGGAATATCTGTCAACGATTTGCAATTTACGGGACCCCAAATCCTAAGTAGTTTGTTTAAGATTTTGATTAAATTTAGACAGTTTCCATATGTTGTGTCGTCTGATATATCGAAAATGTACCGGCAAGTTCTGGTCCAACCTGACGATCGTCGGTTGCAAAGGATTGTTTGGAGATTTAATAAAACAGATGATTTACAAGTTATGAGCTCAGTACTGTGACTTATGGTTTAACTAGTGCTCCATATCTAGCAATGAGGTGTTTGCACCAACTTGCATTTGAATTTCAAGATCAGTTTCCTGAGGCTTCTAAGTTAATTTTGGAGAATTTTATGTTGACGATTTAATTGTAGGATTTCAAAACGAAGCAGAAGCAATAAAGATATGTAACCAAATATCAAATATTTTACGTTCTGGTCAGTTTAGTTTAAGGAAGTGGAAGTCAAACAGTAAGGTTATACTTGATAACTTCGGGAATGATTTGACAACTCCAATTTCTTTAAGATTTACACGAGTAATAAATGTTTAGGTGTTGTTTGGAATTGCAATTCTGATGAATTGTCCTTCTCGAAAATTGAATTTGTTCCTGTTCAACGAGTTACCAAAAGACATTTTGTCTGAGGTTTCAAAATATATGATCCTTTGGGAGTCCTTTCACCTTGTATTGTTCTTGCTAAACGATTAATTCAGAGATTATGGTCTCTTAAAATCGATTGGGATGAGGAGGTGCCTGATAGTCTGAAGGGTAAATGGCATTCATTTCATCGAGATTTAGTAAATTTAAATTCATTAAGAATATCTAGAAATGCTTTGGTCATAAATCCAACAAAGATTCAACTGTTTGGTTTTGCTGATGCAAGCAACCGGTCATATGGTGCGGTTGTGTATATTCGTTCAACGAACGCCGAGGGTGAGATTAAGGTTTCATTACTGTGCGCTAAATCAAGGGTTTCTCCGTTGAAACCACTTACAATGCCAAGGTTAGAGTTGTTAGCTGCCGTAACTCTGGCTAAGTTAATTGCTGAGGTTTCTGTTTGTATGATGTTTGATTTTGAATGTTTTCTTTGGTCCGATTCGCAGATTGTTCTTCACTGGATTCACATGGAACCCAACCGATTAAATACGTTTGTTAGTACACGAGTAAATGAAATACAAACCTTAACCGTTAAGTATAAATGGAATTATGTTTCAACCAAACAGAATCCAGCGGATATAGTCTCGAGAGGGCTTTATCCATCGGAACTGATTAAAATGAATTGTGGTGGTCAGGACCTTCTTGGGTGCGTGAATTTGATGAGGCTAAGCATGATTTTAAGGAATCCCTTCTATCAAGGATGTCCCTGAGATAAAAAAGAATGATGATTTATATGTGTTTTATGTTAACCAAGATTTTGATATAATTTCCAGGTTTTCGTCTTTTAGACTACAGAGGGTTGTTGCTACTGTCGGAGGTTTTGCCGAAATGCGTTAGCTTTAAGCAAAACCATCAAATTTTAACTGGAAGATTGTCAATTGAGGAATTGACAGATTCGATCAAATGTTTAGTTAAATTATCACAACAACAAAGTTTTTCAAAAGAAAAATTTGCTTGTCAAAACCTACCATTTCTAACAAGGTGTTAAAAATCGTTTTACAGGATTATCTGCCTTTCTTGATGAAAATGGCATAATAAGAGTTGGTGGTAGGCTCAAACATTCTGATTTGGAATATAATGCTAAATATCCGATTATATTAGATTCAAACATCCTCTTACCAAATTGTTATTTAAGTTTGAACATGTTCGGTTATTGCATTGTGCTCCGCAATTATTATTAAATACTATAAGGCAAAATTATTGGCCGTTAAAGGAATGAGTCTTGCAAAACACACAGTTAAAAATTGTTTAAAATGTTTTAGATTTAGTCCTAAACCGTTAAGTATGATCATGGGAGATTTGCCCAGTTATAGAGTTAATAGTTATTCACCATTTTGCCACACAGGTCTTGATTTTGCTGGCCCTTTCCATGTAAGGACCGACGAATAGCGGTTGAAGATAACCAAAGCATATGTTTGCTTATTTGTTTGTTTAAGTGTTAAGGGTTCACCTTGAACTGGTAGCTGACCTAACGTCTGAGGCCTTTATTGCTGTTTCGAAGATTTACTGCGCGTAGAGGTTTTCCGTCTGTTATACTCCGACAATGGAACGAATTTTGTAGGTGCTCATAAGATTTTAAATGAAATGACTAATTTTTTAAGAAAATGAGGATGAAATTCTAGATTATACTGTTCAAAATAAAATAAGTGGAATTTTATTCCCCTCGTCCCATTTTGGAGGTATGTCAAATATTAAATCATTTAAATTTCACCGTTTTTATTTCTTTTCTTTTTTTTATCCCTTATTCTTTTTCCTCCTCTTTTCCCTTTCCCCTTTTTTCCATTTCCCCCAGATTTTACTGTTTTGGATACGCCGGTAAACAAGTTGAGAGATACCAGCTTCTTCAACAACTTTGACCAAGTTTTTGGCGACGATGGTCGCGGATTATTTGGTTTTTTACAACAGAAGAGAAAATGGAATACCGATTCTTCAAACGTGCCTTTGGAAACTATGGTTGTTATTAAGGTTGATAATTTACCTCCATCCAAATGGGTACTTGAAAGTTGCCACTCCCCTGGAGATGGAAAGGTTTGTTGTGTTAGTAGTAAATTATTTAAAGCCCATTGTGAAGCTATGTTCACTTCAGTGTCTCTTAAATTCATAGAACTTTAATCAGTCATGTTAAATGTAACTGAAGTATATGTTATGTTAAACTTATATTTATGTTTAGTTGTGTTCATGTTTCGTTTGTATTTCTGTTTACTTTGTATTTATGTTTAGTTTGTCACAGTTTGTTTCAATGTCGGAGTTGAAGACTTGTAGTCTGCCAAGGCGGTCGGCATGGATAACTTTCTGCATAGTAATAAAATATAGGGTATTCCGTTTAAAATAACGAAGTTAGTGTCCCTTCCGGTATAAGTGGAAGTTGTACAATGACCATTACATTTTTACTTGAAAGAACATAGTTTTTTTATGTAAATCTACAAAGTTACCAAAAATTAATTTCTCTCCATAAAGGTCTAACGGCAACTTTAATATTTAGGATGAGAATCTGTAACAAAGCACGAAAACTTTAATTAGTCTATAGTTTTCTCCATTTATGTTAACATAAATGTGTCTATGCACTTTTATTGACCGAAACTTTGTACTGGTTAATTGACCATTATTGCGCGTACACCTACAGAACCACAATTAAATACTCTGAACAGCGAGATCACTAAACTTGTTTCAATTTGTAGTTGACCACAGCATTTCTTTTATTGTTTTTTAGTGATCGGTCCATTTCTTTTATAAAAACTGGAAATATTATTTAGATTAATAGATTAAATTTTTTTAAGTATAGTTTTCTGAAGTAAAACAAAGGAAAAATATATAAAACGTTATTAAATCCACAATTCTTCAAATCGTAAAATTCTATTTGTTCTAAAATAGAATTTCTATTTTCAAATTACGTTTCAAGTTTATACGTTATTGTCTACATAAAGTAAATTGTGATCCGTATGAGTTTACGACGTGTATACTAAACTATTATTTATTTTTGTATTAAACGTTCGATGATGTAATTTGTTTACTATAACATTATTGTTTTTCTCTGTAAGAACGTGAAGCTCCTCTTTGAAACTTAAAGTAATATATGTATAGAAGAAAATTTTTATTACTTCTGTTCAATAGACAAATCGTAAGGCTATAAAAGAAAATTCATGTAAAGTCGTAGTTTTTACGAGGGTGTGTTCCGGTTGTATCCTTTATGCGAAAACTCCATGTACGATGAAAAGTTTTCATAAGCTTCGTTTGGTTCGCATGATGGAATTTGACTTATTGGATCTTGTGTTAACAATGCTAAGCTGAAAGGGTTGGGCAGCGTCAGATGCGACTTGGACAGAATCTATTAAGAGGATTAAAGCTCCGATGAAGCCATCGTCCGCTTTGCTCTCTCTACATGTATGCCAAAGAGTCGGGCTTCTTCATTATCTGCGGTTCTGTACTCTGTTTTTGATTCTGCTTTAGTTTATACCCTCTTCTGGCTACCATCAAGAGGATCTCTCAAAGACGCAACGTAGCTGTAATAATGGCATGCGGAAAATAATTCACCCCTATTTTAATACTTTGTACTTTGCTAAATGTGAACTTAATGCACCACTTGCTCAATAACTTTAGTTTGTTACGTTATTTAGATTCCCCGCTAGTTTAATTAACTTTTGAAATTTTTAAGCTTAATATCACAAGATTTTTAGATTTCATTGCAAATGAAATATTTATGTCATATCGGCATCAACTGCTAAATAAAACTACAATTAGAAAACAACAACAATGAACTGTAGCTTATGAAGATAATTTTTTTTTTGGTAAAGAACATAATAATGTTTTACCTTAAATCCTTTGCGATTGTAAACCGATTTTAATCTCCTTGAGATTTAAAATTGTACTTTAATATTTGGAGGAGGAACTGAAATTGAGACAAAATAAAAAAGTTAGAGCATTTATTATAGGTACCTACTATTAGCTTTTACCCGCGGTTTCTCTCTTTAGTTCTGACAAAATTATAGAATTACATCAAGTCTAACTCTATGGGTAAAAAGTAGCTTATATCACTCTAAGACCCATAAACTATCTCTATTCATAAAATCTTCTTACAAAGTCCTATAAGTCTACCTTTCCTTCAGAATAAATTTCTACGCTAGGATTTTCAAGTGTATATCGTATTCCTTGTTTATGTGGTTTAATCTACATAGGTTAAACTGCCCGTTCTAAGAATTTCTAAGTTGGCAGTTAATGTTTGATCAGTAACCACTAAACTACAAAAATTTCTGTTGTTAGTGTAGAATAGATTATCTTGAACTGTTTGGTTTAGTTTCTATTTCGACACAGTCGAAGCCAAACACACGTCTTCGTTTCAGTAATGACTCCGGATATCAAAACCTCAATTTTTACATTTATTAAATAAAGAAATTTTCTTTTTTTTTCAAAATTACGAGTAATTATAGCCAGGGATGTATTGAGGTCTCTGGACCCCTTATGGAAGGTACCGAATGTGTGGTGAATAAAAAAAATTGTTGAGGCGATTTTAAGCTTCTTCAGGCTGGTGACCAATTAGATGAGTTTATAGTATAATAGAGATGGTGGAAACATATTCGTTCCTTTATGAACGGAAATTTTCATCATGGATTGTAATTAATGGCAAAATATACGTGGCTGTTTTTTTATATAGTCATTTTCGTGATCCGTTTATCTAAATTTCTGTTTTGACATTAAAGAGCAATAGAAAGTTTTAAAAATAATTTAAGTAAATGGCTCACACTACTTTTAACAAAAACATAAAACTAAAAAGTTTTAAATATGTGTGTTGTCTTTGTTTGTTTAATTTTTCATTACATTCAAATTATGACTAGAATAACTGTAGCATGTCTAATTTGAAATCAAGTATTCTTCAAATGAACTCAGCTGTCTGAGGGCGACTGCTTCCGATATTCAAAGTCGATTAACCACGGCCGATTCTCAATTAGAACTGTTCGAAGTCACTTCAAAAAAGAATTGTGCAGTCCGCAGAAGTAAGATAAACAAAGTTCTATTTTCTGACGAATTCAAGTTTACCTTAATGGAAGGAAAAAATCAAACCTATGTATTGCTTGTTAATATAGTTTTTGTTGTCAGTGATCTATGGCTGCCTAAGGTATATCGCCCCAAGCTTCTTGAATTCGTAGCTTAAACTAAGTTATCTGGAGGGTGTGGTACATTACCCAGTCCTACTAATTACATCCCATATAAGTTCAATGAGCAGACCGTGGGAGGACAGCAATGTTAGCTTATTCGAAACAAAATTGATTTAAGAGGGCGCGCGTTATTCTGTTGGATCAAGATCCGAAAGATATGGAAGCCCAACGGGTTCTAGCACATAAGCAATGCTGTATTTAGGTTGCCGTCCATGAAGATAAAAATGTTTTTCAAGCATCCGTCTGGCCGTTTTACGACCATAGTGAACCCACAAGCAAAATTAGGACTCACTATACCCAATTTGATGTTCTTATTGCGCTCAACTCGCTCTTTCGTTGCTCCATCCGGTGAGTTGGTGTGAAAGGAAGTCATAAAATTGGACGATATGACCCCAGCTCATAAGACCTTGTCCTGCGGTAAATAGATGACACTGACATTCATGATCCTACTTCTTTCCTTCAATCATTTGTAATTGGGCATCATCGTTGAACTCCTTTTTCTAAACATCTCAATGTTGTCGTAACATTCATATTTTCACGCCGAACAATTTCTCTTAGCGAAAGTTAAACCAACAATACGGGAACGTTCAAAAGCAGTTAATTGGAAAAAAATGTTGTTGACGTTCTCAAGTTCAGAAGGAAATCGTAAAAAAAAATTGCAAAGTTGACAGTTAATTACACACTGACTGCAAGTGTAAAGGAAAAAATAACAAATTACTGACTAAAAGTGAGATAATCAACTTACTTAGACTTATTTAAGTCTAAAATCTGGCTTGATTAACAACTCGATTACCTTACTTTTAGTAATTTAACGGATGAAGCTGTATTATGGCTGACGAATCTGAAGGACATCTGAAATTCAACAATATTTTGTATTCTTGTCCTGATTATCTGTTTTTCCATGATTTTGTTTTGCTATTTCTTTAACCTACTATTTTTTTCGTCATTGTCGTGACTAGCGCTTGGACCGGTCCATTATATGTCGTTATGCAATGGCTGTGCTGTTATATTTTATGTTCTTATTTACCTTCTACCTTAATATTATTACATATGAATACTTAGGTTTTAGTGGTTTTCCTAAACCTCGAAGCAAATGCTTTGCCAAGACGAACCAATCCACTATTGCACACGGTTTCGTCACTACACTATACAGGTTTATACTGTTCTTCTGGGGCACCATACGTAACACTTACATCACAATACAATATTTAAAATGTACCATACAAATAAATAAATGTAAGTTTTGTAGGGTGTGGTACATTACCCAGTCGCCTACTAATTGCAACCCATATATGTTCCATCAGCAAACCATGCGAGGACAGTAAGGTTAGCTTATTCCAAAAAATTGCTCGTTATTTTGTTGGATAAAGATCCGAAAGATATAGAAGCGCATTGGCAATGCTGCGTTTAGGTTACCGTCAATAAAGATCAAAAGTTATCTGTTTCGGTGAATTGGTGTGAGAGGAAGTCATAAAATTAATTAATTAATTACACACTCAATGCAACGTTGGCAACTACGGTCACCAAATAATCATTCCGAAATATTTTTTTTTGTTTTAACAATGACTCCAATCGTAGAAGCGTCAATTCTTACAACAAACTTATTATTAAAATCTTAATTATCGGTAGTCAGTATGTAAATCCAAACCACTACCATTGATTAAAGTAACTTTATAATCAATGCCACTACAAAAAAAAAATATGTTGTGAAGGTAGTGGATTTCGCGGTTGTTCTTAAAACAAAATTTGTTACCATGATTACAAGACATTTTTATATTTTCTAGAATTCTTAATGTTGATTTTCAAGTACTCTTATTTCGACTAGGAAACACAATGGATCTATTTTAGTTCTCCCAAACCAAAAAGTCTGGGGCTTTCTTACAAGAGACGGTGCGTGGTTGATGGATCGATTAAAACTTCATGTACTTTATAACTGCCGACGTTTTGATACGACTGACATTTGATAAACTTAAATCAATCAGGAGATTTAATTCAAGTAAAAACATAATAACACAGTTTTGTGTGAATTTTTCATAAGTGTAGACTGCCTTAGTGGACTTTTATTGATTTTTAGGAATACTCAAATGATTATAAAAATATAGGTCTCCGTCTACAAGAACTGTATTGTTTCAAACTCCTTGTAGAAACTGTAGAAACTAGAGCAATTTGTGCAACTAGTAAGGTACATTATTTTTATTCCATATTTGCTCAGTTTTTGGAGATCGAAGATGGTTCAATGAACACAAATTTGAGGTTGTAAATTAGTTCTTATTTATTGAATTAACAGATGTTTTTACTAAGACATACATATTACAGACGGATTGGTTTACAGATTCTCTGTTGATAAAGTGATTGTGGCTATTTGCGGAACCCTGGTCTAACAGCAGATCTTAAACAGTCTCGACATGCTTTATCTATTTAGTCTGTTAGAACAATCAATTGAAGGTTTGGACGTTGATTTAGATGTTGATATTAGAGAATGATTCTCTAAACGACTGTATAGTTTATTGAGAAAAATTGATTATTGGTTTGGGTGCCCACCGACACAAAGTATCATTTATCAATAACGAGTTTTTGAGTGGCTTAATTACGTGTAGTCCGACTAAACTGGAAACTGGGGCGTTTTCTTATAATCTCGTTTGGAAGACGCATTTAATTTTCACGCGTCGGACTGAAAAATCGGAAAATACTTTTTGTCGAACAATTCGATATTTGATTTTCGCATGTTTTATTTAACCAATCCTGAAAAAATCAGGTGGTTATTAATACATTTTTAAACTTAAAATTTTAACATTTTTGAGTTGGTGGACACCCTCAACAACCCAAAATATTTGTCGGACACATTTTTTTTCGCGCGTTTCACTAATTTTTCTTGGGATTAAAAGTGGGTTATCAACAAATTTTTAAAATTATAAGAGAAGGCGTATTCCAGACGAGATTATGAGAAAACGCCCTAGATTCGACAAAAACGATAGTAACATCTTATCGGACTATACGTAATTAAGCCATTCAAAAACTTAGAGCTGGTTATTTATAAATGATACATTGTGTCGGTGGGCACCCAGAATATATGTGATGGCCAATTGTAGGGGCGGATGTGTTGGAAAATCTATTACGGTGATAGAGACAAAAAGAAGTGGGAAAAAGTTGGAAACCTCTTGTGACTATTATACAGACACTTTTGTTAACCAATTGATACAAAATAACATTTGTATGACCATCAGTAAGGCGCACGATGTTTATTTCATATTTGCACAGTATGTTTACTTTAACGAGCATAGCTTAATAGGAAAAAGTTTAGATGTTTATTGAAGAATTAGAAAATAATCTTCATTAATATGAGGCTATGAGTTCCTCAGGTGGGCTTAGTCTGCGGATTTGGATTTCGTAAAAGTCTGTTTGCGGAGGCATTTGTTAACAGCAGATCTTTAGTCCTCTGAGCTGAATGATGACTACCGTGATATTGGCAGGCTCAACTTGATCATAAGAAATTGGATTTTTAACAAAATCCAGGTCGACCGTTTTGGTGAATATTACACTACTTTACACGGATTTTTATTCAACATGTAATCGATATTTCATCGATAACATCAAACTTGACTTCATCGTCAAACAATGCTCATTTTATAAATAAGCAAGTCGATTGCGTCGACTAGCAGCATTGACCATATCCCAATTGTCATGTTTTTAAGGCCGTACTGTATATTAGAAAACTTTAATAATTAATTTTTTTTTGTTTTAAAATCTTGTCAATTTTGTCGTCTTCTTCCAACTTTAATACGAAGCTTACGATAAAGTTTTTACCGCCATTTTCATTGATGTCCACTGCACCAAGCCACTTTTATAGAATTTCTTCATACATTCATATTGAATAACAGATAAATATTTTATGAAAACGTACGATCTGCAATTTCTGGCACTGAGTTGGTTCTTAATCGTTTCAAACTTCTAGTTTGGTATTAATGAAATGTACACAAGTGATAAACATAAAATTCCCAGTTTTCTTTCTCTATTGTGCTGTTAGCGCAATTTAAACATAATTTTTAATAAACCTCAACAAAAACGCTTTAGAATTTGCAAGTTAGAGAAATGAAAGCATGAAAAAGGCACATTTGAAAGAGTGAGAACTATTTTCGTCGATAAACTAGTAGAACATAAAAATGCAATAATTAAAAGTTTGTTTCTAAAAGTTATCGTTTATTTAATTTTCATTATTTCTAATTTTAGATAACGAAAATAATTAATGTTATAAAACGTATATAAGATAGTTAGTTATGTTATTGGTCTTCTTGATGGGGTAGTTTGAAAACGGGGGGACAGGAAGTTTGGTGCACATTGAAATTATAATAAATAATAAAAATATGTAACAGTAGAAAAGTAATAACAGTAGAAAACAATTCGTCTACTGCAAGTGCATCCTTTATCTCTCTCAGCGACCTTTTCGAATCAATAGCCTGCTTGGCCCGGTGGTCCTTGTTGCTTAGCGGGCGGGCCGCTCCTGCGTCCACCCCAAGATCTCTCTAGGAGCCGCAAAGCGTTCTCGACGCCGGCAGCGACTAGACGTGCCAGAACCACCCCTCAAGTTCGCTCGGAAGCTTTCGTTATCCTCCGTCGCGACGCGCTCCCTATACTGCAAGACCACGACGTTGAAGTCCAAGTCCGGCGTCCAACGGTCCACGTTAAAAGGCGCTCCTACTGAGATGCACCCCCGTCTCTTCAGGTAGGACTATTGTTTGTCCCGTAACTTTGTTACTACTAGTTGTTTGATAGTTTGATAAAACTTTCGTAGTTTTAAAGTTGCCCTAAAATTTTCACTCTATAAAATTTATCCAAACTAGAGTTAGTATCAGTTTTTGTTCTTTACTTCGTCGTCGGTCGATATGGATACTAACTTTGACCGGCTTTCTTAAGTTATGACAGTTTGAAAACTTTTTTCTTCATATAGCACCGCCTCGGTTAAGGCTATCCGCACTTCCCCACTTTTGGTAATCCACTTCTGCGCAACCAATAATGCGGTGGACTCCTATTATCAACATTATGAACAATCAGTGTGAATTCTTCGGGAGTTTTGTTCTTCAATCTTATCATTCGGTTTAAATTAAGAGAAACATCAGGCGCATTAATAATATAGAACGTTTAAGTATTTCGACATTACAATAATTTTAAATTAGCCGGCGGAAGGGTTCGAGTAAAACTTCCACCACCGATTTTAATCAGTGACATCTGCAATCCCCCATCAAGAATATGGAAATGGCGCGCTTTATCGTATAATGAAGAAGGTAAAGTAAAACGGTGTTCAAATCCCGATTGACTTACGCTAGTGATATTCGATGCAATCCTCTTTGACGAATTTTATGCGCTGTCAGTTGATCTTCCACATATTACATCCTAGTGCGTCGGGTCTTAATGGCATTTGGGAAATTAAACGACATAAACATCATATGCCATTACAGTGTCTTTGAATCCTCCGCAACGATATTAAATTACACCTGTCGAACGTCTTCGAGAAAAAAGACCGTAGTATTCAAAGAAAAGCACTAACAATAACTTTGATTCTCGATTCGAACTTAATAGATTAAATTATACTTGAATTCGTGACGTGTTTACGCATCGGAAACGTTTTTCTTTCAAATTAAGTTAACAGTGTTTTTATCTTCAAGCCATTTGACAAAGTGCATTTAATTGTTGTTTAATTACAGACTTGGCGCGAGCTTTAATCGCGTTTATATAAAATATTGTTCGGAGCATGAGATCTTATTAGTTGCTTTATTTACCGGTACACACTGAAGTTAATTTGTATCAATTATATGATGCTTGAAGACGTCGACGCTACAGCCGCCGCCGCCGCTACTGTCGACGACGTTTTTCTACAGCAACTCGGTTTCCTTATTTTCTCCGCTAGATTTGCTTTACACACTTTAATATAATTGATTTGGATCGTGATAATAAATCGTCGGCTTTATACCAGTGAAAGGTAGAAGTCCTGCTGAGAAGGTGCTCCTGTTTTGTTGCGGCTTCCCGTTGTCTCTTAAGCGACTTCTTCTTTGTCCCGCGCACAAATCGGTAATTCCCTTCTTTACAATAATGTTTATGACACAGACTTGATTTAGTTGTGTTTTCCAAAACATCCGCGGTGCTCTCTTAAACATTTATTATTACGCACGCGACGTATTTTATAGGGAAAAAAATAACGTCAAGCAAATATATGTATCTAGAAATGGAGCGGTGATGTGTTATCGTTATTGATGCGTAAATCGTAAGACATGGAGGAATAAAATAAATCGTGCGTTTAGTTTGAACCGTCGGTAGGATAGCATAGGAATGACAATATGGCCTTATTCGCAGGATGCACGCACCATATGTTTGATCAACTCGCTGCTACTAATATGACATGCGATGGTTTATCACTCCTTTCTTGATTAGATTTTGTTGTTTTTCATCAGTTGTGAAATTCGCTTCGCTGATTATAAATGCTCCCCTAACACAATTAATAATTGATATTATAGTTGGATCTACTTTAATAATATTTGTAGGACATTTCAGTCTCCCCTTTTCTAACTCGTACCTACTTATATTAATGAACCGTGTAAAAGTGATGCAACTTTAGGTTATTACGTTCCAAATTATATAAATTGCTTTATATTTACAGCCTGGAAATTCATACGCGCGTGTTATAAACAATTTCAAATCATAAAAAAAGCCAAATTCGTTACTAGCCATTGTTCTTTTGATAAAATTTTTAATTAATAAGCGCGCAGGGTTGCAAAAAAACGGATAAAAGTTGTTTAGCTTCTAATTAATTATTTTTGCAAAATAGAAAAAAAAAGCCTTTTTACATAATTCATATAAAAGTTATTACTTTTGTTTTTGAATAAAAAATGTGATGCTTGTTTTCTGTAATTAATATTGTTTTTTCACTTTTGATTCGTTTGTAATTGCATGCTTAATTCTGTACGTCAACGTTTGCTAGGAAGTTTGTGAGGTGCGTTTAGTAAACAAATCTGTTGCGTTCTGTAAATAAGCTTATGTAGTATATATGATTAATATTAAATAAACCTTTGCAAAACGTTTTTAAATAATTTTTGGGTGAGAAGTATTAAAAATATAAAAATATAAAATAGTCCAATTGGCAACCACTCTTAAACAGTGTGACAACTACACACCATTAACTTCATTTTGATCAAATTTGTTTGTAACAGGTGTTCAGAACAAAAATTTTAGAAATTGCTCAATTGAAATTTATGGATATTATCAAACTTTTTGAAATTAATTTGCGAATATATGCGGAAACAAACGTTAAAGATTATTATACTATACATTGGTATTAGTTTGATTTATTTCTTTATTTAATCCTATGGTACATTTTTAATATTGAATTGTGATGAAAATCAATATAAACTTGTATAGTGTGGTGACGAAACCGTGTTTTGATAATAAAAGATCTATCACGGCATTAGAGTCTTAGCCTTTTTTTAAATTTACTTACTTACAGTTATAGTATATAAAAAATTGAATTCCATTTTTTAAATGCAATATCTGAAAATTAGCATTTGGATTTGCGCTTAGAATATTTTTGTAATAGATTTTTTCAAAATACCAATTTTGTTTATTCAAAGTTTTTAAGTGTAAATTATTAATCTACTATCAACCATTTACATACAAAACGTTCTCCAATCTTCAATCTTTTATTTAATTTTTTTTGTGGTTTAAAAAAATAAAATAAATTGTATTAACAATTTGTCATCTGTCGGTTCTAGTAAGATATATGTATTTATAAAAACGTATAATATTCATTGTACTTGAAAGGGTATTTCAGTTACTATGTTTTATGCTTTTTCTTTTCCTTATAGGGGAAGGTTGGGGGTAATTATACCATTCAAATATCGGGCATATTTATAATTACGGCTTGAAGAAGAAAGAGATGAAACGTTGCCCGATATTTGAACAGTATTTTAATTACCCCCAACCTCTCCTATAAGAAAAAGGAAAAGCATAAAAAAGTATTTATTGTACTAGTACTGTAAAACTTACTTAAAATTTCAGATTAGTAATTTACATAATTAAAGATTTTACCAATGCTAATAATAGATAAAATTCACCTAAAAAGCAAATGTAGAGGAGCTATTTAAATTTAATATGGCGGTTTAATGACGGAAAAGAATATATCACTTAAAACAATTTTGATTTTGTTGGATCCAATTTTGTTAATCCTGGTCCCAACACATTTAACAATACAAAATTTTGAATCCCAGTTAAAACTCTGAGTTTAATATCCGTATTTATAATGTCGGATGTCAAATTTTTTGTATTGTGTTGACTTGCACTTCTTTATTAACAAATAATTTTTTTTGTTTGCCAAGTATTTATTTGAGAAAAATCAAGTAAAATACCAGCTACTTTTTCTTCGGTCTCACTGTAATCATTGCTTCTACTAAAACGTTGTATCTAATAAGTAAAAAAAAATTGTGTAATATAGTATTTTACTTTGTGCTTTCCTGGTGTTAAAGTTCATTTTCCACTAATTCATTTATACTTTTCAGCAAGTACAGTAATTATTAATCAATTCAGTAAATTCTTTTCTGATTTTCCCTTCTTTACATCTTTTATCGGTTTTCCTCCTTTTTTCTTTCTTCAATTGCATTTTCAATTTTACGCAATTCTGAAGATTAAATTCAAACTTGGCACTGTATTCTTTTAGCTTGTACACTTTATAAGGAACACCTGAAGTGATTTAACGTATATTAGATAATAATAATTAAAGTACTCCCACACTATAATTTCAAATTAAGAAGTAGAGGTATATTTAAACAGATACTCACGATTATTAAAAAAATAATCTTCATATTTAAAGTGTTTGCTACTCACTCTCATATGGAGTTACTTTTATTCCGATTTTTAATGTATGGAACCATTGTGCTCCCAGTTTTTTATCACTAGGAAATATGAGAAATGACACATTTTTAAAGTAATAACTGTTGCACTGCGGGACGCAACAGTTCATCTTACCTTTACAACGCCTTTCTTCAGTCATACTTCACTGATATAATTAGTATCACGTTTAAAAAAATGTTTGTTTAAATTTCAAACCATCAGAAAGCACTTACATTTTTTCCGACAGAGTACGCTACTGTTTCTTGTTTAGGCGAATAGTATCTTAAAATGTATTTAAAGATTTTAGATCTTGACATAATTAAGATTAAAAGTTGTTCATCACGTAAAGAATTTTTACAAGTGTATTCTCAACAATTTGAATGATATGGGAGTAAGCAACTTTATTGTTTACTTTTATTACGTCATCTCGTGGCGCAACCTCTTGTTATCGTAGCACGTCGGAAAGTAATTATAATTCAAAAACTTGCCAATGGGATTTATTCGACATGCGCATCTTGTACAATTTATTGTAAACTCATATTTGAAGTTTTTCATTCCCAAAACAACAGAAACGCCTGTCAGTGGTTTATGTTTGCAATTAATACAAACATCTTTTGCAGCGCCTGCATATCGTTTTAAGTTACCATAAGAGTTAAAAATGGACTTTGTAACTGCTTACTCTATCTATCGGAAATTTTTTTTGTTAACATTTTACACCATTACCAACATTTTCCTTTTTCATACTTATTTCCTATCTCAAATACAAAACCAAATCTTTTCTTGAAGACTATTTGTTACCAGACTGCTACTGCTATCATTGTGAATTTAGAAAAGAAATATTCAATGTTAATAAATTGCAAACCAATAAAATTAATCATGGTTTATCGAATTTCTCTTTGTACTACATTACGTCATCAACCTGAACAAAGCTTCCTGTATTAATAAGCTTGTCGTGATTTTTTGTAAACTATTACAAATTAAGGATGCTTGATTAGTTTCTTAAAATAAAATTTTGATTTTTTTTTTAATTAATTAGTTTTGCATGTAAAGTGTATAACTGTCTTGAATAATTTTAATAGCCGCGTATAAAATCTAGTTACATTTGGGCAGGAAAATAGTACTAATATTTTTGTAAATGTTTTTTGCGAATTTGGCAGATTCACTTATGTTTACAAATAGATTGTTACTACTACAATACATCCACCATACAGTTTTGCGTCCATTGAAACAAAAACTTATTTCTTTGTCTTGTTTTTAAGGTTTTTGAATATTTTTCGCTTTTGAATGGTTAACTTCCGGTTTAAGTGAAATGATATGAACTTTATTTTTTTAAATGAATCATGTAGTATTTTTAGGCTAAGGTGATTCTTTGATAAATTCTCTTTAAAAAGTATAGCGCTAAAGTTATTAATAAATTAGTTATTTATTATTCAAAATCTACATTGATGCTTTCGATTGGTACAATTAATCTTAGGAGGCTGTGAAAACTAATATGCACAACAGTCAGAATAAGATGAAATAACACCCGAAATGCTGTAAGATGTACAAAGAAGTATTGTGAATAGAATCCGCTTATGTATATAACAAAATGGGGGGCACTTTGAACATTTGTTAAACTAGTTATTTTTTTATTTTGTTGTTTGGTTAGATATATTTATAAACTGTTATTGATATTAGCTGTTTTTTGTTTTAATAAATTGGAAAATATTAATTTGATGATTGACTGCTGTTGAATTTTGATTTTGTGATTCGTGACTTTAAAAGCTATACCTGTTTGTAGTTTTTTAAAGATCGTATTCTGACCATTGTGAACATTCGTTCTCAGAGCCTCCTAAGATTAATTGTACCAATCAAAGCATCTCTTTAGATTTTGAATAATAAATAACTAATTTATTAGTAACTTTAGCGCTATACTTGTGTTATAGTTTTTTAAAGAGAATTTACTAAAAAATCACTTTAGCTTATAAAATACTACATGATTTATTTCAAAAAATAAAGTTGATGTCATTTCCGCTTAAACCGGAAGTCAGCCATTTTGTGCAAAGTTTGGAAAATACTCATCTTCTATACTTATTAAAACTTTTCTTAATAAACTTTTTATCTATCATGGATAATAAAAGAGTAAATGAAATGGCCCTGAATTTACAATCAACCTGTATACCTACACTGTAAAAATAATTAAACCAATTCAATTCGAGGGCTTGCCAACGTTAGTATTTTATATGAACATATTAACTTGACTAAATGTAGCTACTTATCTTTTTACTAGAGTGATTAACCATTGTATCGACAGTAAAAATATATTTTTAAAAAATTACTTTATTTGGTCAATTCCACAAAATACACTACCACCAACAAACGAACGCAAAATTTTTGTGTATGAAACGGTGATAAATTTTAGAGATGACTAACTTAATTCATTGAATATTTTTTTCTACAACGGAATTTTTCTTAATTTTTCCAGATCTTAGTACGCATAAAAAAAATACTGTTACTTCAACGACTATTTGTATGCCATACAATTGGGCAAATTACTCTAATTTAACAAATAACAAATAAAGTTTTGCTCTGAACATATTTTGATACGGATTTCTTAAAAAAATGAATTTTTATCGCTAACTGTTGAGTAAACATGTTTTGTCGCGATTAAGTACTTTTGTGGCTCCGTTTTTCAGCATCTTGGTATAGAATACTAGTTTGAACTGTATTTATCAAATTTACTTATTTTTTGAAAATAATTCGTTATTGTTGTTTAATTCAACAAACTTTTTCGAAATGGCAAGCAAAGTATGCCAACATTTTGCCCAATTTCTGAAGTACTGCTTTTGCTTATTTTTAAATTTTTGAGATTTCTTTTGATCTTAACGAATGTTTATATCAAAAACTGGGCTTAATTTAAATATTTTTAAAGTGTACACAAATAATACAGATACAGAATAATAACGCGTGGTGGGCTGGAACTTTACTTTAAAACGTGATGTAAATATAAATTAAATTCAGAAATGAGTATGCGGTGACGGAAACGGTCTTTGTATAAAGAGTCATAAAAAACATTATTGTTGTAACAATTTACGGTTGAATCAGATATTTTGCACAAAGTTCCTGTTGGTTCTCTTGCCTTAGACTTTTTGTTAACTGCTCCCCGATACTTTTAACGCTATTGACATTGTGAATTAAGAAATAGTCCGACCCTACCACGTCAATTGATGACCTAAATGCGAAAAAGCTTATGGTATGAAATCACCTGCACAACCCAGCAAGTCAAACTCAAAATGTTCTTTCAATTACCACAAAGAGTACTTTCTCATTGTAATTTAAAAATCAAAGTACTATTGTTCCAGCAGCACCACATTCACATGACCCTGAGCGTGTTCGTTGAGGATAGTTTCTGTCTGAAAGACGAGAATATGACGTGGAATTAACTCAACGATCAAGCGAGCATGGTAAAGCTGAATCAAACTCTAAGATTTTACTTTGAAACCGAACAAAACTCGATTTAATCTTTCATTAAAAATTTTGCTTGTCTGCACAATTGTGCTCTGCACATCACATCTGATTAGATGTTTGATTTAATTATTTACACATAAATTTTACTTTGAAACGTTTATTGAAAACGGTACATCTATTATCACAATGAATCGGTAACGTTTTTCCCACCCCATACCCTCTACCGGCAAGGGGTAGTTTACTTTTTGCAGCGCTTGCGCTACAGATACTTAAGTCATTACATAAATCAAAAGGAATATTATTACCCTCCGTACACTTTTTTGTTTCTTCATTTAACATCCAGTTTATGTGTACTTTTTTTATATTATTTTGCGGACATTGGTACGTTAAACCTTTATCTAGTTATAATTTTGTTATTTTTAGGTGAGTCGTGCTAGAGGAAGGTCGTAAACACTAAATTGCTCTGTCTTTTTTTCTTCCGGTACCGTGGTAGAGCCAAAAATTTATAAACTGAATTTCATAATGGTTGTAAGTTTTTACTACAAGCTATCCGATTAACCTCGTTGATGTATAACAATCGTAGTATAATTGTTGAGGATACATACGCTTCACGCTTTGTTAATAGTTCTTGTTATTTCGCTGGCGAAACGATTCTTTCTTTCTTCGTTTGACAAATTTTTACCATATTTCCAACTACGGGTGAATAACTTTTGTTTATAGTTGGAGTGGGCTTTTAACTTTTGTGTTTCTTGTTCAAACACCCTCACCAATAACTGAGTTGTGACCGTTTTTTGTATCAAACGTAGAACATTGTTTTTTTACACACGGTTTTATATTTCTACGCACGATTTATTTAAAGTAACCCTTCACACACAATTTTTAATTAAATAATGTGGTGTTTATAAAAAACGTAGATACAAAAACATACCTATCTTGTGAATATGAACCCCAAAATTTGAGAACTATTTAATTTGTATAATAAATAAATAATTATCTACCGGTTGTTTTTATTTGAAGTGGGTTTGATCTAGTTGGTTTAAAGTAGAGTTTGAAAAAAATCATACCTATAATTAATCAAATAATAGATTTAGCACGAATCTTGGGATTAATATTTATGCTAAAGTTGTTGACATCTGTCTGTCTTTTCTTTGGTCCCATTTATTGTCAAATAAAAAGTTGTACGACAATGTTTTTTTGGGCGAAGATGTGTTTAGGATTTTATACTGTGAACTGTAAAATTTTTTGTGTAAACAAACATTGAAATCAGATCTTGGATTAAACAAATCAGTATTCTTATATTTATTGCTTTCTAAGATAATTAATAAATATTTTGTTATTTGCCGTAGAAGACCATTACTTGTTCAACAGGACGGTTATATTGCGGTTTCCTTCCTTGATCTGGGCCGCTTGCTCCTCAAATGAAATTTGCTAAGGAGTATTCAGTGATGTATTTCATCAATTTACTATTTTAGCCTATCTTCTCTAAAGTACCAAGTCCTTAAAACTTCAACAATTAAACTGAAATAAATTGAAGTTTAAACATTTTTACTTTACAACTTAAAAATAGAGTCAAAAACTTTTAGTCATTTTCAGTAACACTGCCCAGATAAGGTTCTAATAACAAACCTGTTTTGAGTGTTTTTTAAAAGTGCTGTAATTGCATTTCTTAAGGTTTTCATACACGTACAGGAAATCGTCAAGGCAAAATTTTAGGGATTTTTTTATTTATTTATTTTTTTTAATATCGTACTTTTCCACTTTTATACAAATTACGAGTGTATACGCGCCTTACGCTATGCAACCCAACTTTACCTCATTTTACGTCTCTTTTGACCTTGTTCGAAATGCGTGAATGGTTCCTCGTTCTTTTCTGAAATTGATGTTTCCGGAGTTTGATATGGTTGATTTACAGCTCCAGTCGTAGGTTCATCGTTTTAATGTTATAATCAACACTGGAGTATCGTTAAATAACACCGCTTAATATAAGCCAATTTATTACCTGAACTTATCACCTGGATGGTGATCCTTGTGGATGTTGCACTTCGAATTTAGTCGTCTTACAAGGAAACTAAATATATCTTCAAACTCGTGATTAGCAAATAGTGACCACTAACTGGAAGACTATACCATCTTCACCTGATCTCAAGTCACGCTTATCTCGAGGAAGTCCATCCATGTATCTTTTGTTTCCTTCCACAACCTTACCAGCCGGATGGTGTACCACTACCTGAGATAAACTTATTGAAGTGAAGACGCTACTATAAACAGTTAAGTTTTAGTTTCTAATTCTTTTTATTAATTGGACGCACCGTTAATAAAAATCGAAGTAACTTTCCTTAAGAATATAGCCTGTTATTTAACACACGTTATGTAAAGTCGGAGATCCTTGGCACATCATCAACGTGTTATTTTTGCGTTAAGGAAACGTCTTCGCGGATGCATAACATTCGTACTTTAATAATCACAATAGATTTTTTAATTATAAAACTTAGGCAAGTGACCTATGTGTTCATTGCGTGCAATTAAAAGCGACAAAATATTTTTTAAAATTATCGACCAGTGGCGTATTACTGAATCCGAATTGAAATTATAATTCTATCTGTGATAATTTGTTATATGTGGCTCTACTGATATCGTCAAGTATCGTCAATTGTATTGTATTAATTTACAAGTTTGTTTTACTTTTCTTGAGTTTTTGCTGCTTTTGAGAAATCGCTAGGTAGGTGGCGTCCTGTATAGTTTCGGAAGCCTTTGACTACATTTTTACGATTTATTTCCGCGATCCACTCTGCGACATGTGAGCTACGGGTGGGTTTTCCGAACTGTTTTATAAACGTTTAAATTTCTTGTTGTTTATCAACAAACCTAGCCACAGTCAGTTTCGTAAATTTGTATAAATTGGGTTAGAAATTTGCTAGAACATGGTAGAGAACTAAGTACCGACTGACAAAAATCAATTGAAATCCTTAAGGCAATTTGAATATTTACCACCAAGTCAAGGAAACCCCGGTCTGGAAGATAAAATTAACTGAATTTTGTTTGGGTTTTTTGGCCTGCCGCATCTCCTATAACCGGAAGGAAACTGCCACAACCGTTGACGAATTCCTCAAACTCTGATCTGTTCAGGTCAACGCCCGCTTTTGTATGGCTAACTTTAGACCTTAGTAAAGACGAATGCCAGGAGAGAAAATCAAAAGCTGTATCCAACAATCACTTAGCAAATACTTTCATCATGGCACTTACAAAAACATGTATGGAAATTACAGTTGATATAGAAAAAGTACCGATACTGAAAGATATCAATAACCCATAATTTCAAAGATGTGATACATACTAGAAATAATAACTAATCAAAAACTGTTCAGTTTCAAAAATTTCATTGTGAAAAATTTTTATTTCCAATAATTAATGTTATTGTTATTGAATATGAAAAAGTTTTAACAGATAATAGTTTTTTAAATAATTGTTTTTGATGATATTCTAGTTGATGAAAGCGCAGAATTTTAAGTTTAAGTTTTAGGTTTCTTTCATAATTAATATAAATTTAATAAAAACAAGACGAGTTTATTTTGTTAAACTAAAGTTTTTACTGTAGCAATTCCATTTTTGTAGACTTGCTTTCTAGCTACCCTACACTGATGAGCTTCAAATAAGGCGAAACATGTGTATGTAGGTGCCGTTCTTAGTTTTGCAATTATTACTAGCTACTATTTTATTCGGTTGGAAGAAATTTGATATATTCGTTAAAAATACTCTTAGCTTTTTTTCGCAATGTTGAAAATTTATTACATTTTTAAATTAAATTTAAAAAAACTGTTAATTCTATACTAATAAATCTTGTATATTTTTGTTTACATTAATTTTTATTTTAATTACTTGATTCTATAAATTTAGCAGCAGTTAATTATGATTTATTACATATTATGTTTTTTATGGTCTAACCGAAGTTGAAGCTTTAACATTTTCAAAATTTATCTTCAAAATCTAAACCTTATAATTTTGAAAATATATTGTATTTAGAATTTATAAAAGTTATTTATAACATTAATTGCTGCAATAATAACAAAATTAGGTTATTCCATACTAAATGATAAAGTCTAAATATTGTTTGAAGGTAGAATTGTATGGCAACAAAGTGAAGTGCTGCATTTCCATGCACGTTTTTCTTTCCATTTACGCCCACAAAATTGGTTTTTAAAAAATTATGAAATGTTTCTTTTTCCACGACCACTATGAATACTTTACATTTCGTAGTCATAAACCACTAGAGAAAATTTGTCATATCTAAACATCTGCAGAAAATCATTTCGTTACTAGTAACGGCATATATACCCCAATTGACTGAACGTAGTTGCAAAAGTTGATTGGTTGCTAGTTTTGATTTTAAACTGACATCAACTACACTTCAAATAAAAATGTAAACTTGTTAATTCTTGTTCATTATTGAGAATATAAAAATGTTTGGTAGTCATGAAAACAGCTATATTTTTGTAATTGCATTAAATCAAATGAAATTTTGATAAAACTCATAGATGCTACATACTGGTCGTGGAAAAAGTATAGTGTATTACTTGAGGATAATACAATATATTATAGGACTATTTTGAGAGATTGCAATAAGCTATACCTTAATGTCGTTATCGATAAAATCGGGATATGAACGTTCAAATTTGGGTATACACAATATTTTAACTTTAAATTACAAAACTTGATGCTGAAAATAAAAATTAATTCCTTAAGTTTGTCAACCGCAACTTTTAACCTGTTTTTTAACTTTTATAACTTTTTTAAAGATTGTAAAATTGGTGAAAACACCTTCAGTAACAAACAAAATAAATCCATAAAGAAAACTAAAATTCGGTGGTAATCATATTTAAATGTAAATATTTTTAGTCAAACAAAGGATTAAAAATTTTTTCCACTAAATTAACGAAGAATTAAAATATTCATTTAGTAAAATACACAAGAATTGTTATTGTAATGATCATATGTTTATTAACTTCTGGCCAAGGTTGGTGTATTTTGTATAATAATGCATTCAAACATATTACATGAATATTCTAAATTCTATTTGAAAATCGCGTATTTTCTTTTCAGGGAAAATATTACACCGATTTTACCTCTACATATTTTATGAACCCCCAGAATCCATAATTAAGCTAATAATTCTTTTATGGATCAGATCTTTAAAACTTTTGTATTACCGAGATGCGTTGAATTTTTTTACAATCCAAAATTAAGCATTTTTATGGCCACATAACGCGACTCTTAAAAATATATGGAAGCTCTATCATTCGAGACAAAGATGACTTTATTTTTCTAATAAGAACAACAGTATGCATTTTATTGATGTCGTTTTGTAGCGGCAGATGTCAAGTTTATTATTTTATAAAACAAAGCAATGCTTTTCGATCAAAAACGCATAAAAATGTTATTGCGTCGACATCAGATGTTCTGAATTCAGTCAATTCGTGTACCCAAAAAAAATTACCCAAATTTTATATGAATTTTTGAATTAAATTAGTAAGTTGCTTTTGTGAATGGTTGGAATGAAAACGTTACTAGTTACTTTTCAGTAGACGTAACTCTGAAAGAAAAACTTTCTAGACTGCACATTAAGGGAAACCTTCAAAATTCACTGAAAGTTTGAATTAGTGAATAATATAACGTCCCAAAGTGAAACTTTTAGTTGATCTCGAGGTAGTTGAAAGCTCGTCCTTCAGTTGCCAACTTTTATCTTTTATTTAGAGTTTAAAACTGTATTCTACTAAGATCGAAGTAACTTTGTTATACGTTGTTCTACAAAAGCGCAACAAGGAAGAAATCGATAGCAATTATGCATAAATGAGCGTGTGCTACCTACACAAATACACACACATTCATTATAGAACCCAGATGTGATGTTGATGAAGGAAAGAACATTCTTGATTTTCGCTAATGAATCCTTAGTAATTGGGGCGTGCGGTAGTAGAGGTCCTGCGTCGAGATATAAATAACCGGCAGGATAATAGCATTCATATTCTACCGATCTGCTCCTAATGATCCGTGTTCAACATATTGTACGAAAGGTATGCGGATGTTAGTTGAAGTTGTTAGGGATTACCTTTACCCGGAGGGCTGTGCAAAGTCGGATCCTTTTCGTGAGACCTTTTCCTTAATTCCATTGTTAAGTTATTTTCGCATTTTCCTAATTTGGTAATATTATTCAGACCGTAATTGCAATTTAATAGTACAATCATGCGTTTATAAATTATGTTGCGTCTTATAAACAAGTGGAAAAATTCACTTCCGCACGACATTTGTTTCTTTTTTGTATGCGCAATTATGGTGCTCCGAGTTTTTTTTAATAATTTAGGTTATTGGCTTTAGTTTTCTTGTAATTTTAATATTTGAGTTTATACATTTCTTTGTGGTTACTATATTTTATTCTATTGTGCCTGGTTCGAGACTTCACTTACTAATTTATTCTTGTAAGTTTTGTTTTTGTAATTTTTTATATTTTAGATTAAGAATAATTAGATTTTTTGTAGCGATATATTTTTGGAAAAAAAACGTGTTATAATTAATCATGTTGCCTCTTATACACTGTTGGGAATATTTTTTATTACTCAAAAGCAAGTTTTTATTTAACGTAATGTCAACAATATCGGTTAAATTTTTATAAAATTTGAGTCGTATATTATTTTCTGAATTCGAAACGTACATATCCTTCTTCGAACAAAAACATTCTTCACAAAATTTAAAAAAATATTTTTTAATTTTATTTATTTTTTGTTTATTTATTACCAATTATCTTTACATATAAAATAAATAATAAAGGACCTATAGGAGGCATAAATGCCCGTACGTAGGTTGGCCAAAAAAATCATATATGTATTAAATTCAATAAATATAGAAAAGTTTGTTACGATTTTGAATATAAACTATACATAATATTTAATCATTTATAATAAACCCATACTCATGATAAAAATAAAATGTAAATTATAATACAACTATATTTTTGATTTTATTCTTAACCTTCCTCGTAATTATTTTGTTATTTACACTTAGATTTTTAAGTCATTAAAATACTTTTTTAGCATAGTACACGTAACTTCTATGTCTGTAACACTTTTATACCTTAAGTTTATTGGATTATTTATATATTCACTTTTAACTTAATTATATTGGTATGTAATAGAGTTTACAACTAATACTTGTCGAATGTTCAACGGTTTATCCGGATCTTGATCATTCACACCTATGATTTTAAGGATGCACTTCTGAAGTTTATCTAAAGGATCTAAAAATGTTTGGTAAAGACCACCCCATCCTATGACAGCATAAGTCACAACACTATGGAATAATCCATAGTATATCTGTATTAACTGGTTTCTCGATAGCACTTGCTTAAGTCTATAGAAGACATATAAATATATATTTTATTTTTTTATAATCGTTGCTATATGCAGATATTACAATCATACGTTACACCTAAATATTTAGTATGTATAACCATATTCAGATTCTGTCCATTGATTTTAATTTCAATATTTGGTGGTAAAGAGTATCTATAATTACCAAACGTAATAAATACTGACTTATTTATATTAAGCGCCAGTTTAGTTCACATTGACAAAGCAAGTGCTGACCATGTTTTATTATTCATCCGCATATGCAACGAGGTCATGTTGAAAATTTAAGAGAGCGTTAATGTACAAAATAAAGGAAAAGGTCCAAGAATAGAGTCTTGAGGCACTCCAATATTCATCTTAATTGGTTGACTTTGAACTCCATTAACTATAACACTTTGTACACGGTTACGCAAATGACTTTCAATCAGTGATAAACGCACACACCCCTCACACCCATATTGTACAGTTTGTATAAAAGAATATTATGATCAACTGTGTCAAACGCTGTGGAGTAATTCAAAAACTTAATTGCGCTATAGCGTCGTTAGTACCTTTTCGTTTTAAAAAACCATCTATCAAGTTATACTTAATTGCAAATCTATACAGGGTGTTTCATTAATCAGTACAGAAAATGAAACTGGAGATTCTTTGCAAAATTTAAAGGGGGGTTTAACATAAAAAAAATTTTCTTAAAGCCTCTCCTGAAGAGTTAGACAATCTGTAGCAATGCTAGGTAGCGTTAACGGAAATTTGTTCAAAAGAATAAGAGCCTGTATTCAAGAAAATGGTGCCCATTTTGAACACTCTCTGAAATAATATTGTTAATTTAAATTAAAAATGATAGTTAATAATAATATTGTTATTTATGTCAAACTTGCATACGCAACTTATTAATTAAAAATTCTGCAAGTTCGCTTAATTTATTTTTTGGTGAAAAAGTATTGAGTTTACGTGAAATTTTAAGAGACAAAAAAGTTTTTAATTGAATTGGCCCTCAAAATCTGTATTTTAAAATTGAAAAAAAAATTCGTTAAAAAGTTCTGGTAAAAAACTCTAAGGGATAGTAAGACTCACCCCTTGCAGAGAACAAGGGTGAATAAAATTATGAAATTATGGAGGCTTCTTGGTAGTAGTATTTGAATGTTTAGATTTCTTTTTTATTTCAAGTCATTTCAGAAAAAATCGATTAATGTGAATTTTTACACATCTTTAAGGGGCTGTAACTCTTCAGGGAGGCTTTAAGGAAATTTTTTTTATGTTAAACCCCCTTTAAATTTTGCAAGGAATCTCCAGTTTCATTTTCTGTACTGATTAATGAAACACCCTGTATAATCTATTAAAAATAATCTTTTCAAATACTTTAGCTAAATTAGATATTAATGCAACTGATCGATAATTACTCAAAAATTTTTTTTAATATTCTTTGTGTACAGAGCTTATATCAGCAGTCTTAAATTGATGTGAACACTTGCCATACGAAATAGATTTATTAATTATATGCGTTAGTACCGGAGTAATGTATGGCGAAGAAAGTTTTTATAATTTAATCATGTATGCCATCATACCCTCCTGCTTTGATCTTGAGTTCTTGAATAGTTCGAGACAAAAAAAGTATGCTGATTCATTCGAATATTTGGTATAACATAATACTGTAAAGGTGGAGCAACATTATTATTAAGATTAGTAACTACCGTACTAAAAAATTCAATACTTAATTGTAATTATTATTATTTAATTTGTTGTTAATCAGTATTTCGTTTATTTGTTTATTTTTTCTTTTATTATCTAATTTACTATACACAAACTTCCACAATTTTTTAGTATCACTGTTTTGTACCAATTTTTGTTCATTTTTATTTTTAGCAGCTCTAAGTAGTGTTTTGAGCACTTTTCATAGTTTAAAAACTGTTCTTTTTTGAATAAATTATCACGGTCGTTCTTCCAAGATTTAAAAAGCTTATTTTCATAATTACCGAGTTTACACGAGCTGGTGTAATCCATGGCTTTCTCGATTTTTGTATTCTATGTTTATTTTTGAGAGAGGCTTTATTGATATTTTGAATTTTGCTTATTAAAAGATCTAGAGCTTCTTCTTTTTAACGTCACAAATTTCAAGCCAATTTTCAGAAGCACATAAATTGATAAACTATTTTTTATTAAATTCAAACATAGTTTTTTGTTTATATTTTATATTTTGTTTCTATGCAGTGAAATTAGTACAGGGTAATGGTCAGTTATAGCCTCAATCAATTTACCTGAAGTTGCTGAATAATTGCTTTTCATAAAAATGTGGTCAATGCAGGTTCCTTCATTGGCATTTCCAAGAGAATGAGTGCATGTATTTATCATTGATTGATATCCATTTTGTAGTAATTGATAAAAATAAACTTTAATTTTTTTATCAAATTTTATAAGATCCAGATTAACATCCACTAAAATTAAATGATTGGAGACAAATGAATTATTCATGATCTTTGATAAAACCATCAACTTCATAATCATGACACCGACATATTCCTGAAGTTTTATATACACTTTTACTAGTTCCTTCAATTATCAAAATAGTGATTTTTAATTCGTTGAATTGTTCATTTATTGTTTAATAGTATATGTCATTTTTACGTAATATATTTCAACATCAACAATTTTTGTTGTATATAAAAATCAATTGAAGAATAATTTGTATCTATTTTAATAATCGACTTAAAAAAATATTCCCGTATACTATAGAATTGCATATAATAGAGTAATAGCTATTTATGTTATCAGTGACAGAATGAGAAAATGCAGGATTTTTTGTAACGACAGATGCTCGTTCTGCAATATCAAATTAGTTACAAAAATAATTTTTTGTCACGCATTACATTACATATTTTTAAATTTGGAAAAAACAGACAATCATATTCATTCTTTTTTGTTGTCATAACTGATCAATCAAGACTGAATTTCTCGGAAATTTTCACTAGTTAAAATAAATTAAATAAAAAAAATTGGAGAATCGATTCAAAGTTGTCCCTTCGCCGTTCTTTCTGAAACATTGTATTAATCTAGAATGGTACTTCTGGTCAAGCTACAAGTAAGGTTTAATTTATGGTCCTGAGCTATGTACCATTATTTAAATCAGTTCTTGTTGGCCAATACCAGATTTACATAACATTGTTACTGTAGTTAAGCGTGCTGAATGGTAGGTGATCTTCAACCTGCCAGTATCTAGACTTGCTTTCTGAGGACTACGTTTCAACTATTTTCCCAACTTGTTAACACCTACTGGTAAATTCTTGAACCGTTATGTTCAGAAGTCCATGCATGATTTACGTCATTCGATCTGTTGTTATGCGTTCGTTTCTCTTTGATAAAAGTCTCTTATATAACCTGTAATTAATTTTCATGTTATATATCCAACATGTTATATATCCAAAATTACCTTATTGGATAAAACTCAGAAAATTCCGTATTTGTGGCCAACCATTTACTATCACTCAAGGAGTGATTACCTCCTTGATTTGTTTTGGAAAAAATGGTATTTACTCGTACCGTGCAACCAGTTCTCCAAAGTTGTTTTCTTCACGGAAGAAATTCATAGGACACTGTGCTCTTTCATTTCCTCTCTAGGCTAACTCTCGTTCAACTATTAAGAAAAATTTGTGCTGCAAACCATGAGGTGTTTCTTCATCCCAGAGCACCATCATTTTCATATACTCATCATCTGTTAATGCTGTTGAGCTCACTTTTTTGTTAGTTCCATCACTTTGCTGAATTTTTTTTCTGGCGTCTCTTTGCACTTTGCAGAACAACTTTTATTTACGCATTTTTCAATATTTTGTCATATAACTTTACTTTTTACATATTTAAGGAATATTTTTTAAATTTGCCGCCATGACAATGCTTTTTTTGTCATTCGATATGCTGAATTCATTTGCCAAAAGAAATTTTCGGATATCTCAATTACAAAATTTTTTTCCATTTGTTGCAAACTCTTTGCCGGTCACTGTTTATTAATCTTCTGTAATACGAGGTCTGTTCAAAAAGTATCGCAAATTTTGAATTTTCGCGGTCTACGTATATTTGATTTTTGATCTTTTTTAGCGTTATAATGGTACTCATGTCCCTTTCTTATGCTGACAAGGTCGGCCGTTTTGAATGTTTAGTTAATTTTTGACAGTTGTTTTGCTTGGATGTGTTTTGGCTCGTCTTCGATTTTGGCTTATTCCAAAAAATGGATCAAAGAATCTGTATTAAATTTTGTGTGAAAAACAAAATTAAGTGCGCGGACGGATTCCGAATGTTTACTGTGGCGTATGGTGAAGCCACCTTCGACCAAAGCAACGTTTATCGGTGGTACAAAATGTTCTCAGAGAGTCGAGAAGATGTGAACGACGAACAGCGTGCCGGACGCCCGAGCACGTCAACAACAGACGAAAACATTGATAAAGTGAAGAAAATAGTATTGGCCAATCGTCGATTCACCATTAGAGAAATTGCTGAGCACCTAAACATATCGATTGGCTTGTGTCATTTGATTGTAACTAATGATTTGGGCATTAGTCGGGTCACCGCGAAATGCATTCCAAAATTGCTCAATTTCGACAAAAAACAGCATCGCGCTAACATTGCTCAGGAGATGTTGGACTCGGTCCGTGACGACCCAAATGTGCTCCACAGGGTCATAACTGGTGACGAATCATTGGTTTATGGTTATGACGTGGAAACCAAACTCCATCATCCCAATGGAAGCTGCCGAATGAGCCAAGACCAAAAAAAAAACGCGCACGTGAAGGTTTTGCTCACAGTTTTCTTTGGTTGCAGGAGCGTGGTGCATTATGAGTTCTTGCCACAGGGTAGTACGGGCAATAAAAAAAATATTACCTGCAAGTTCCGCCTGAAACGCCCGGATTTGTGGAAGAACAAAAACTTTCTTTTGCCCCTGCTTACACATCGTTGCTTGTGCGCGAATATTTGTGCAAAGCAACACAGTAATGGTCCCACAGCCACCATATTCCCCAGACCTAGCCCCCTGTAACTTTTTCCTGTTCCCAAAACTGAAGAGGCCCATGAAAGGACGACGCTACGCCACGATTGAGGAGATAAAGACGGCATCGAAGGAGGAGCCAAACAAGATCACGAAAAATGAGTTTTTTAAGTGCTTTGAGGATTAGACAAAACGTTGGCACAAGTGCATTATATCCGAGGGGGATTACTTCGAAGGAGACAAAATAGATATTCATGAATAAATAAATACTTTTTGAAAAAATACAAAATTCGCGATACTTTTTGAACAGACAACGTACACAGGAAGTTGATTTTCTACTCAGGTAATTTCTGTTTATTGGGAACTCAAACATTTTTTCCATTAGAAAATTATTATGGAAAAATAATTATTATGGAAAAAGGAACGAATTATCCAGTCAAAATTCTACCTCTTGTGTATTAACGATCGAATAGTAACTTAATATCATTTGTTAAACTACCACCTGCCTCGAATACAGGCAACTTGTATAAAGATATTCTTTTCCTTGTTTTTTAACAAAAGATATAAATGTTAAATTTGAGTAAATTTAATTTGTTTTTAATACTTTAGCGTTATGGACTAATTCCTTTTGAGTTCTTTGAACGTTTTTAACCATCTTGTTTTTTTGTCTTTTAATTCTTATTTTTACATGAACTGCGGGTTAAAATACAGGTTTACTGAGTCCGTGTTAATATCCTTTTTCGTTTTGGACTTTAGATCGAGAAACTAGACATAATTGAAGCATTCATTTAAGGATTAAATAAGTCTTCTTAAAATGAACTAATTTATGGTTCCTGAAACCATCTATTTTCACTGGTCAAATTATGGTAGTCTGTAATTTTTTTCAAATAAGTAGCACGTTGGTCAGTAAATCAGCTCTACTGCTCTACGAAAAGCAATATTTAAGGTTGAGGTGTTTCTGTTGATACTTTTCTTATGTCTTTTCTTTTGTTTAGAAGAAATTCGAGAACCACTAACGTATTTTATTATCAACTCATTGAAATTCCTGAAACATTGAAAGTAGCAGTAGGCACATAAAAAATTACGTGGTGCCATTTGAAAAAATCAAGTTATCCATTAATTTAGGGAGTTCAATTTAAATAACTGATTACTCAAAACCAAGCGAGGTTGGAAAGATGAACAACCAGTTGTAGTTAGCATATTAAAGTTGCGAAACCGCAGTTGGATAAATCCTAGGATAACTGAGTTGTTTAATTTTTTGAAAAAAGTCAATTTTTTGGGAAAAAGTGAAATAATGCGAAAACCCTTTATTTTAGACACTATGTATAATGCATAAAGTCACATTAGAATTTCCCAAGGAATCCAAATTTGTAATAAAAAATGAGTGGTTCTATTTAAAAAAACATAACTTTGGTATGTCGCACTTTTATGGAACACCCTGTATAAACAAAAATAATTTTAAAATTTGCAGCTTATTGATTTGCACAACTTTTATTGCGAACGTTTTTTCTAACCACAATACTTTCCGAGATATCCACCTCTCTCGCACTAATTGACCACCCAGTATCTAGAACATGCAACCATTTAACCAAGAGGTCAAAATAAATGTACCTATCTTAATTCAAAATAGTAAAAACTTCCTTCAGGTATTCCTATTTTAGTACAGGTTTAGTTCGATTTTTCTTTTGAAGATGATAATTGGTATAATCCAAATGCATCTAGTACTAACCGAACAAAGAAATGCTGCTACGCTCTACATAATTTCAAAAATTATTTTAAGGAAATAATCTACAAACAATCAAATCAATCTAATGAAAAGTGCAAATTACAAATACTAAATAGAAGATCTGATACGTATTTTGTTCTTATTAATTATTATTGAGATAGTATCTTGATCTATGTATCTAGAATTGTTCGAACGCTGTCTTCTACTCATAACTAATCAAATTGATTAGTTGTTTCGCAGCGCTGAAAAGCCAAGGATAAATCTTTTGGTTTATAAAGATGTCAACAAACAAATATTTATAAGTGTAGTGCACACAAATTATGCAATTTTGAACTATTTACTTTCTATAATTGAACCAAATTGTTATAAATTTCAAGAAATCACGGTAGGTAGACACATCATCTGTTACTAAAAGCTGATTCGAAGAATACGGTGGTTATTGTCGTTTTCGAGTAATTTTACAGTAATCTGGGATAGAATCCTTATTTGTTTCAAAGATTCATTCCGTTTTGGTACATCCATTCGAAGTGATTAAAACATATTTCCGAAATAATTAATTTGATTACGTTTTGCTTTCATCTTTTGCATGCGAAATTTCAGAGAACTACAACCAGATTTAAAATACACGTGACAATGATTTATCATAATCTAAAACGTACTCATTCTCATTTGCTGTTATGACGTAAGAACTTGTGACAGAAAAATTTTATGCATAGATGGTTAGAAGAAATCCATTTTTGATGAAAATGAGGTTTACAAGCGTTTTGTTGATTAATAAATGTAATCCAGGCAAATACTTTTTAGATCTACCCATGATCTAAAGACAACTCAAAAATTGACCGTAATCTCCTTACGATACTTTACCGAAATCTTTTGTCATATTAAGAAAATTCTATTGAAAACGAATGCAAAATGGTTAATCTTTATCGCATGTATGCACTAAGCAAAGATTACCTGAGATTATTGATTATCTGATAATCAGCATATTATAGTTGTTTTTTAATTTAATCAATTTGTTGATAGCTGATCCGGATTGAAGGACCACAAATTCTCGAACACCAAAATCTTACATAAAAAACTCATTTTAGAGCTTTGATCAAGCAAAACATTCAGTTTGTAGTTGAAATCTCAACTTACAATAAAAATTCATATTCAAATACGGAGTAATATGTGGTATTTGAATTAAATTCGGTTTCAAATGTTGTTATTAGAAGAAATACAGTACATTCGGGTAAACTAAAACTAATTTTTGGTTAGCAGTTACATATATAAATTAAACACGAAGGTCGACGGTATTTCGGTTTTAACCACCTCCGTAAACACTTTCTTTACAAAGTAATAAGGATGTACCAACATAACACCGGTCTCCGGTATTTAGCAATATTTAGTATCGCGACAGTAGCGCATAATGTGCAGTGTTTGCGGGTTAATTAGACGTTGGGGGGGTATTAAGGGGGGCCCTGGCACTGGGTATCACCAATATTGGCGCTATGCAGCACGGCTTCACGTGCGTTATACTCGCCCGCCGAACATTAAGCCAAGCAGTGGTTAAACGGGAGGGAGAGATCAATTAACAACAACCCTATCGTCCCGTCTTACCCTTACAGAGACGGTATTAGGATTAAGAAGTTCACGAAATTGAGAATCCATACGTATATTATAATACCACGATTTAAACCACGTAGTCAACGTTAACTGTAAAAATCTACTAGACCAAAATTAATTAACTTTGCAAGAGCTATAATTTACTAATATAAAATTAAATAAAAAACCGCGTCACTTACATTAAACTGTTTCTGTGTTTCATTGGTGTTTATTTCAATTTCGCTGATTGTTGAAAATTTAAGTGGCCCTTGTATATATTTGATACATTACCCTACTTACTGATTTAAAAAATAAAATATTTAATCCAGACAAAATTACCACCATACACCATCAACCTCATAGGGTCGATATCCTATTTTATAATATTTGCGTAGATCTTGTTTTTTTTAATTTTTAATTTTAATTATAAAAAAATGCTATTTTGAAATATCGGTTTCTCGACAAACCCTGACTAATTTTTGTATTAAGGATTGAATTCAATCTTACATGCAATTGACTTAGACTTTGTACAATTTAATAAGCATTCGCAGTAAATTCTGAGTGACTCAAGAATCGATGAAATTAAAATGCGATATGAAAGACTAAAAACTACATTCTCCAATGATTTTATATAACTTGATTTAAAAAAAAACAATTACTTATTCAACAGAAACTGAAAATTTTTGGCTGAGGAAAAGTCCTAATAAAGAGAGTAGGTTTTATTAAAGAACCAATTAGTTAACAGGGTAAAATTTATGGCAGTCTTTGTCGTTAAAGTAAGATTCGTTAAAATCAGTTAATTTGGTCACATTTTATGATTATAAACCGTAGTAAAAGGCACGAAAGGGCGTAAAGAGTTGCTTTAGGGTGTACGGTGGAGCTGTAAACGAAGCTGGCGGGTGACGGACAGGCTGAAGGACGGGTTATGAAGCCCACCGCAGACCACATCAGAGCTCCTTGTGTTTGCTAGCAACGAGTGTGCTTGTAGATGTAGCACAGAAGGCGTACTTAAAGGGTAACGTTCACGAAAATTCTCGTCTAAATATGAAAATTGTTTCTCTCCAAAGTTCAACACAAAACACTTACCTGAAATTGGTTTTATTAAATGTTTCTGATTATAATTGATTATCGTCTTTATAGGTAATCGATTACCAATTAAATTCCTTTTGAGTTTAAAGATTTTCTATTTGACAAACTTTGAAATCAATACGTCAATTTCCATAACAAAACCCTACTCAGATCCAGCGGTTCGAAGATAAATTTAAAGCAATGCATATTTCTTTAATTAATTGTGGTCGATGCAAAGCAGACTTGCATTTCCCTCGATTATAAACGAATATAAAATACAAATCTCCTTAAAGCACTAATTTATTTGAAACTCTTTTTCCGCCTTAAATGTTTTAAAACTACAAAACTTTATCTAAGTTTAGGTAAAACTTATCATTCCTGCCAATTCGTAGTTTGTAACTAGTGTTTTAAATTTGTCGAATAAAATTAACCCACTCCCACAGCGTAACTTAAAGAAATCATTTTCATAGGCTACTGTTGTATATTATTTTCATCTATCATCTTGAGATGAACTAGTATGTGACTTGTATTATTGCATCTAGCATCATCTCTCGATGAATGATATAATGAACGACCTATCTGTTTTTATGGTGTTTTATTCTTAGTTAGAAAAGTCTTCTAAACAGAGCAAAACTCTATGTCTTGATATGTTTTCGTATCCTTCCATTGAGTTGTAGTACCATCTTATAGGCTGTGGTCTTTCAACAGTAACAATAATATTGAACCGAATTAATATTATTTCATTACTTTTATGAAGTGAAAATGTATATTCACCTTTGGGTTCCTGCTTTATAGAATTGTTCTGTAGAATAGGATACTCTTTAATAAGAATTTTATTTTGTTGTTCCTGTTGCTTCGTGCAACAGCAAGTGTATATTGGTAAACAAAATAAAAGCTATAGCACAGAATCTTATTAAAAACTTTTACGTCGACTATTTCAGTCTCTGGTTAAGATTAATTTTTGGTTAATTTTTAAGAAGACAATTTTGAGAACAATTATCATCATGATAGTAAACTACAAATGTATCTTAGTTTTGTAATCGTACCTAATCATTTTTCGGTTTTTCCTTGGTAAACACTTTACCGCGAATTTTAGTTGTTCTGGAATACAGTGTTCCACGAGTTTCCATTTTAGTTTATTATTAATAATTCAGGCAGAACCAGATAGAGTTTAAATGACCATAGTGAGAATAATGGAAAGTCTCTCACGCGCATGCAGTTGCGACATCAGTATCGAGAATATACGAGAAACTGAGACATTATTGGGTAGAGATTATGGAAAACCACTTTTAACCCTAAACTTGGCAAACACGCATTTTTGACATAAAATTATTGTTTCTGGTGAACAAACAAGAAAACCCCCAAATATGATGTATAACATCAAATAATTACTTTATTTTATGTACAAGTCAAAATTTCGGGTTGTACCTTTGAACATACATTGCCAAGATACAGGCACTTTATACTATTTTGAGTTGTGTCTCTAAAGATACATTGCCAAGATAAGAAAATTTTGAGAAGTAGGAAGAATAAGTTGAATAATTTGTCAAATAGGTACCCTAATCTACTATTTCATAAAAAGCAAAAATAAAAACAGTGAACTCACATAGTTTACTTTTTGAAATGAAAGTCTACAAAACAATTTCTATTCGGTAAGAGGCACAATCTCATATTACATTTACCACAAAATACTTGGGTTTGTTTTACATTTCTTACATCGCCCTTTTGTTCGAAACACTGGGAAATGTCCAGTCTTATCAAACCGTGAGTCATGTTAAGGTCTTGGATAAACTGCCCTCTTGATTTTCTTCGAAAGCAGTGGTGCTTCTTGGTTACTAGTTCTTAGTCTGGAACAAACTCTTCGACACACTGATGTGAAATTTTTTTAGCGATATCACTGACTTGGGATCTTCTTCCAGCAGTTTTGCTTCACGCTTGTATCGTAACCAAGCATTATTGAGGCATATATTGAGTTTCTGTGAAAACAGCCCCATGTACCATATATGTACCTTTATGCCGGTTCTATACAAGGCAACAAACATATCGGCCAGGTCGATCCCGCCCATGTCGCGGTTATATTCTTTCACTATCTGGACAAGATTTGTCAAACAGCCTCTCAAACGATTAGATCTAACTGTTCCTGGACCTAGACCGAACTCGTTCCGAAGATAAGAAACAAGCTCCAAGCTAATAAAAAGGTGTCAAAATAAACCACTGACAGAGCCTTGTTTTGAATGGTTTTACATAAAGCTAGGACGATTTTGGCGCCAAAACCTAGGTTCTCTTCATCGCCTAAATACTCGATGTTCGAAATGTGTCTTCTCCAGCGTACGGGAAAAAATCATAAACCATTCCAGAGATGCCGCAACATTTTGAAGCCTCACTTCTTTGGTTTATTTTTTATGTATTGCCTTCTCAAACCAGTTTTGGTTCTTTTATATGGCACCATCATTTCATCGACAGAATTTCGCACTTCTGGCTCAATTCAGCTACAGTTTCTCCTTACATGTTCTAATATAGGCCGCACCTTGAAGTAACGATTCGTGTTCATGTCTTCATTGTCTACAAAATGGAGGCTACGATGAAGAGCCTGATACCTTTTTAGGAGCATAACATCAGCAATAGGGGCATAACGAGTTTCCAGGGCCCAATAATCCGTATATGTTGGCATATGCACAACACCCATCATGAGTTCTATGCCCAAAAAGTCTTGCACTTCTTGGAAATTTGTATCAACACTTTTACCAGTTTGTTGTGTGGAATACAGATTGGTTTGTTTCACCATTAGTTGGACAATATCATCAGTCAGAAAAGTTTAGAAATACTGTAAAGGGCTTTTTAGGTGTTCAGGTCTAGTGAATGTGTTTTTCCCTATTTCCACTTCGTAATGAAAGTCATCATATGTCCATGAAAAATTTTTCGTGGGTTTAGCTGTTTGTTTTTTTAATTTAGGGATCCCGCTTCTGACGGCTGGTGTAGTAACTATTTTCCGCTTCCTGGATTTCACTGGTGTTGTCTGGATCTTTTTAGCAGGTATAGGTAACAATTCTGCTAATTCTTCTGAGCTATACACTTGTTTTTGTTGTTCATTATTTACTATATTAGTAAAATCATCTATTTCAGGCAATATTGGTATCTGCAAGTCGTCATTATTTTTACTGTCATTTTCTGGTTCGCTTTCTGCTCCCACTGGAGGCAAAAGAGCAAATATTCTGTCACTTCGCTTCATTTCACCTACACTGGAAATAAAATTGTCATTAATACCTTTACTTGGCAATGTATATCTCCAGATACTTCCGTTACTGGCGGATTTTACACCAAACTTGGCAATGTATCTGGAGAGATACATATTTTGCACACGGGTTTTCATATAGAAAAATTTTACGTATTATCGTAATGTCTCTTTAATAAAGTGAAGTACCTATCTCCTACACTGATATATTCAATTATTGTGAAAAACAACTGAAAAATATCTTACTATCATCAAACTTACTTGATAGCCTTTCTGTCATGTGCACTTCATAACCTAAGTTTCACTGAATACCGAACTACTTCTGTGAAAACTGGCGGGAAATTCAAACACGATCGATGCGCCAGTGGCTTTCATATAGTGTTAAATGTATCCTACAGTGCACCTTGCCGAGATAAACCAGTTACATTATGCCTACTTGACGAATGAAATTTTTCTAAACTATGTATCTGGAAAGATACGCTGTCAAGTTTAGGGTTAACGCCGAATAAAAGAAAAACAAAAATAAATTAAGATAAAATTAATGTTTATTTTGCAATATTATGTATGTGTATTTGCTAAACGGTTATTTACTGAAATTCGTATTCAGTGAACATATGAAAATTAGTATTCAATTCCTTATTTTGGACCACGAATGAGATAAAAATATAAAAATCGGTATGTTCCATTTGAAAAAATTGACCTTTGACGATTTTCAAAACTACTATTTTGATACTAATTTTCAAACACTCTTTATAATTGTTTTTGACAATTTTGCACAAATACTGTTCAAACGGACCCAGCTTAAAACAAAAAAATACACAAACCAAGTAAAAAATGTTTTTGAATAGTTGATAATTCAAATTAGTTTTTGGTCTGCAAACGCCAATTTTGACATAAAACATTAAATAAGTCAGAAACGATTGAGGAGAGGTATGTGACGTTGTACATGAAATATGCCTAGAATTAGACTTAGAATCTAAAAATGTAGTAATATATGGGGTGTTTTATTTAAAATAAGCAAGTTGATACATACTTCTGGTAAAACCGGAAGTTTTGCCATCATTAAAATATTTTGGTTCAATCATCCGCATTGACTTTGGTATGTTCGCAAATTTTCAGAATTTTCCTACTTACAGTTTTTCCATAAACAATCGCGGCAGCTCCCGGTGAACCACCCTGTATATAAATCTAGTTTGTTTTTTAAATAATCGATTTCATTAGTTTTCAATGTATGGTCTGGGCGGGAGGGTTTATATCGTCTCCCACCAATATTAAACCGATTTAGCGGTCGTTTGCGTGTTTCATTTAGTAGACCAAGATTAAGATACGGTGCTGTATGTTTACTATGCTGTTATTTGGCGTTACTGTTATTTAGTTTAGAATTTTTATTACAATTCATATTTCATTATAACTTATCAATAATTGAGAAGATAAGCATAAAGAAAGTGAACATACTTACACGGCGAGCACACTATGCTATGTCTAAATTATGGAAATAACGAGAAAACCCTCTACTTTTGATTTTTTTGTATTTTTCTGTTTCTCTTATTATTATCACCAAGTGGTTGACAGTTTGATAGTTCAAACATTTCAGAAGGAATTACAATTTTTGTAAATCTGAACTGAAGTCGAAGTCCGCTTCATCGCTGTCTTCACCGACATTTTCTCTTTGATGTCATTCATTATGTATTGGCTTTTTAAGTAACCATGGTCTACTTTTTCAGCGTATGCCCAAATATTTGATCATTCTTGACTACCCACACTTAGAAATTTTTAATCTGGCAAATTTTTACAAATACCTCGTCCTGACAACCATCGTTGCATATTTGCATTTGTGCATGCAGAGGTTGCACTCGAATATTATCAATCACTAAAACTATTTCCTTTTTATATTTGAAATGAACTTTTTTTCTGAACAAGGTACGTAATTTTTATTATTCATGACATGATGGTAATCGCTTGTTTTTAGTTCTGATTTCAAAGAACCGCCACTGCCATGAAGAAGAATAAGGCTGCATGTTATGATATTTCTTGCTTATTGTTTGTACTTTCTATTTTTACATTGAAATTTTTGGATTCGTTATCATGGGGTTTTTCCACTGAAACTCTACCTTATGTACAAGATTTCTAAATAAAAAAGTTTTTTAGTGAAGTTAATATTTTCTTCATTTTGTACATTTCAAAGACTGGTTTCATCTTTGGAGAAAGAAATTTATTGCCTTCTGGTTTACGCACTATACAGGTTTACACTGTTCTTTGGGGCGTAATATATGATGCCATCACATCACAACACAACAATGAAAATAAATATACTATACGAATAAATAAATAAATAAACGATTTGTTTAATTGTTTTAAACAACAGTATACCATATTCCTTAAATTTATTGTATATTTGTATGACCATGGTTTCGAAAAATTTGTTTTTTCATTTTCAAATTGTAAAATAAACGGTCTTAAAATCTAATACCAAAATATGCATACAAAATAAATAGTATGCACAAAAAAAACAAATTATTTACACTGAGTAATGTAACACCCACCAGGATTTTTATTTTTGCTGAAGTTTAGTAAGATGAAATAATTTAACAATGTGTTTAATAGGCATGGTTTCGCCATTGTGAACTGACAGTAATTGCGAAAGAAATTTCCAGTCCTTTTTGGACAGCAGTTAGGAGAAGTCATGGTTCTTCACTTCTCTCTCTGCTTTTATTTTAAAATAACCTATAAAGAAAGTATTAATTACTAATAGTACTTTTTTACTATTACTATTACTTTATGATAATAGTAATTATAACAAAAGTGGGTTGCGATCTTAAAAATATTAAAAATGTAAAATCATTGAATAAATAGTAGGAGAAGAAGTGTATTCTCGCATTTTACCTTCTTTCACTAACCTGTTAAATAACAAGGTTGCTTCTTTTCTGAATGCTAAAATTTATTATGAGAATGGTTTTACTTCTGGACGAGCATTTTTTGCTTGCCCAATACATACATCGTAATTGATTTCTTTACAAACTTTATATAACACCATATAAAGAATAGCTAGAAAAAATCGAGTTTTTCTAATTTTGGTATATAAAGAAACTTTTTTTATAATCAAAGTAGGTGTCAAAATGTAACTAGTTAAGAAAGTTCAACTTGCCTGATTGTTTTGATGTTGTTTGGAAATCGTAACCATCGGTAAATATCAGTCACACGCGATTAGAATTTGAATTTGAAATAAGTTTAATTCCTTTTTCAAACGTTGTTTTTAAAAAAAAAAATCTATCACATTCGTTACAAAAATCATGCGTTTTGTCACTGGCAATATAAATACGTAGTATTTTACTTAAATATTATGTGATATAACTATATAGTATATTATTCTTGTATTAATTTTTGTAGTCGAATCAGAACAAATAAATAAAATTGCTGCACTGTTAGCATTACGTACAAGAGAATTCTGAAGTTGTATCAATCAGAATGAGCAAATATTGTGATCCATATACATTGGATTGCTTTATTCAATTAAACAAGTCAGTACTTTTTTATTGTATAACAATAAAAATAGTCAAAACCAAAGTCAAGTTTATGTAGATCCAGGTTATATGGACATAAATTCTATAAAAGTGACAATTCTGTAGTTCGTATAGTTGCAGGAAACTGCCATTTTGTACTCTTTTTTGTACAGCGAAAGTTCGTAGCCCCTCTACCAGAGGGCCAATGCTTGACTCGGGCTACTAAATCTATTTCATTTCTTAACATTTGGGTTCAACTTCTTTCCCTACTATTTTTATTCAGTGGCAAAATCCATACCTGGAAACTGGTAATGTTTGTAGGATAGTCTTCCGCTGAACATTTGTGCATGTTGTAGTTATTAAATTTGTATAAGAAAGCAAAAATAGGTAGATGTGTTAAAAAAGACTTATATTATGAAAGGCGAAAATAATACAAAAATAAAGCAAGAGGTAGAATACACAAGTAGAAAATGGTGATGTTATTACTATTGTCTTCGGCTGAACATTTATGCATATTATTAAATTAGGATAAATAAGTTTATCCTTTTTGAATATTTTTAAGATAAACACTGTTTCCGAGATAAAATGAAAAGCATGGAGATCTTGAATCTTGAAAACACTTCTAAACAATTATGCGTGATACATTGTTGAATTTTTAATAAAAAAACTACCAAATATAAGGTGTTTTTTGTATGCGCGCATATAAAAAGTTGTTAATGGTTTTTCCGATATGAAATGTTGGATTAAAAATTTGAAATCACTTTTTTTAAAGCTCTAAAAGTGTCAATGGAAAAGTGTTGTTAGATTTAAAATTTTAAATTTTTTTTTGTAAAATCCCGAAAACGAAAAATATCATTAAACTTTTTCAAACACCATGTAAATATACTCTAAATTGCCCAACTTTTTTCAATTTAAGCAACCTTGTTTTCAAGATCCCTATGCTGTTCATTCTTATCTTGGACACAGTGTATACTTAATTGATATATAGCGTACAGAATAGTAGTTATTTTGATACCTATTTGATACTCATGGTGTGGAGATAAATAACAAAAACCACGTGCTTCAGAAGAAAACAAAATCACAAGCCATCTACACTTCTCCTCTATGTAAATAAATGTGAATATCCAGATGCCAATAATACCAAAAAATATACAATAATGAAATAGATGTTTGTTGAACCGTTAGATTTTTACATACATTGTTGAAATAGGTATATTGTTTTAGTGCTATTTTTATTTGGTTACTTTTTGGCCCGGAAGTATTTCAGTTAATAAATTATCATTTATAATAAACGAGTGATCTAAATTTTTCCTATTTAATAATAATTTTCCGATGGCACTTTTTATACTTTCTCTTGATTAGCGCCCTAATTATTCAAAGAATTTTGCACAAATTCGTGACAGAAACGCTTCTTCTTCTTCTTCTTCTTCTTCTTCTTCTTCTTCTTCTTCTTCTTCTTCTTCTTCTTCTTCTTCTTCTTCTTCTTCTTCTTCTTCTTCTTCTTCTTCTTCTTCTTCTTCTTAAACTCTAAATTCGTTACTGCGACGACACTAAAAAATGTAAAAATATGGTAGATTTATAAGTTATCATTAACATTTCGTGAAAAAATCTTGAAAATATTAAAAATTATTAAAAAATGATGACCGTGTATGGTTTATTTCCTCCGTAAATTATTTAATACTAAAACCTTCTTATACGAGGTGTAAATCACACGCTAGGGTCTAATTTTGGCGACGTTTTGGGATGCGTGTGGGCACTTCTTCTGGCCAATTTACTGATCTGTTTGTTCAAACTAGATCAGGTTCGCCGTTTTTTAATTACGTTTTTAGCAGCATACAAACTCGTAAATTGATCTGAGGAAGTGCTCATCCTCACCACGAAACGTCGCCAAATTACATCTTAGTGTGTGTCTATATGCCTATCAAGTAAAATTATGATGTTTTATTAACATGTTTTCAAGAAAGTGACATTATTACAAACATATTTTTCAAAAATTGAAGTTATTTCTATTTTCAACACTTCGAAACTTTCATTCTGTTTACTATTATCAAATTCTGAATAGTATTCTGAAAAGAAGAAGAATTTGGATTGTAGTTTCGAAAACATAAAACACATTTTGATTATTCCCCAAATTCGAGACAGTCAGTTCGAAATTTTGAAAATTGAAATTCACAAAGACATTGTTTTCTCAAAAAAAAAGGCTAATATCCCGTCGCAGTGACATCCATTGGCCTGCCCAATCGCCGGACTTAACAATGTTGAGGCTACTTAAAAGAACGCGTGTTTAGTCAGCCCGTCCATACCGTATCTGATCTAAAGAGGAGAATCCGTAAAGAAATTGCTGCGATCCTCCCGGAAACTTTAGTGAAAATTCGGGAGAGTTTCTCAAAACTATTAGAACTTTGCTTCAATGAAAATTGAGGGTACTTGTTCAATATTGTTTTTAAGAAGTAGTTATTCCTAACTCCATCTGTAAGGTTTTATTAATTTTTTGACAAATAAAATGTTGTAAGCATTTGAAACCAGAAATATTAATTTGAAAACCCTGTACTAATCGTCCATAATAATCAGCTTACCACTATATCACTATCTGTAGTTTTCGTAGATGAAATAGTATATTACATATCAAGCGAGGAAGTATTCTATTACTGTCGATTATTAAAGAACATACCTTATTGAGTTATAAATTATTCTACAGTGTGCACACATAGTTCTTATATTCATCCTTTCCAAAGACATCAAGTACAACACTGCAAAATTAAGATTAATATTTTCAATGAAAAAAATTGATTCCAATAAAATTCGGGTTTAACCGTTTTCAGGATCGAATGAATGGAGAAACTATTGTATCAGTAGCGAAAGAAAACAGCAAAAACTGTACAAAACCTAAGCAGTATGAGTTAGCTGTTAATGTTGATAGCTTAGCTATTAAAACACGTGTTAAGTTTATTGTGAAGTTTTTGGGTGGTTTCTTATTCTATACGGTTTCAGGAAACAGTTGGTGCGCCTACATAATAGTCCTCTAGTACTTTTTGTATTACGTTGTTTTACAGGTTACAAATTGATTGAACCTTGTAAAAGCCTATAAGTTAGTTAAAAGTTGAAGAAGGTCAAAAAGAAAATGCATAAATCAGTTTCCAAATTAATTCCATTCTTTGTAATTTTCGAATGTTTCAATGTGAAGTATTGCTACTTAGGTCATTCCATGTCAACTCGACAACGGTCTTCCATATGACCATCTCAGAAAATTACCCAACTTGGTACAGTTGTAGATAGGTATTACGTAGATACTTTCCCAAAATTGGAACTTTTAAAAGTGATTAGTTTTTGAAATAAATTTTTTTATTGTTTTAATAAAAATTTAGACTGCACATGCATTTTTTTTGACATTTCCGTAAATAACTTTTAAAGTTTTAGAGATAATCAAACCAAATTTGTTATTGAAACTAAGTTTTGTACTAGGAGTTCAAAAATTCTAACCCCAAGTTTCTAGCTCCAACACTTCTTGAGATGTGCTAAAAATATGGAGAATCTTACTATGATATTTTCAAATTGGTGTCAGACCTAGTGTCTACAAAAACAATTTTTACTTAACTCGTTTTTTGAGTAAATTGTGTGCCGCGCCATTACAGTGTAAAATGACATTAAATCTTCCGATCATATTTTATTGAACTAAAAAATGAATATTACTAGTATGCATGAGCAATATTTATACTAAACTATAAAATGCATGGCCTAATTAATCGCCGGGTAAAATAGACGCTGGGCAAATAGAAATTGTAGGCAATGTGTCACACTACAATATTGTACCTAGAAATTGATTGCACAAACGTTTTTTTTATTTAATTTTTTGTTCTCATGCAAAGTTTGTTAAAAATATGTTTCATTTTCTAGCTGTAAAAATTACTGAATTATCTTAAAAACAAGTGGTTCAGTTTAGAAAAAAACTTTAAAAATAGTAATAAAAACGACGACTTTCACCATTCATCATTATATTCACTTTAAAAATAAAAAAAAACTTTTTAAACATTTTTATTATTAAAATCACTTAAAAGAACAAATTATCAGGTCACTTCTTGGAATTTATGAATTCCGCATTTTAAACAGTGGCTGTAATTGTCGTATCATGGAGTTTGTAGAGGATGCGGTCTCGTCCTTTTTTTCCGGCCGATGAAATGACTTCCTTGGACCTCAAGGGTCATGAATTTTATTTTGACATCATCGAACAATTGCTATAAAGTCCGAAGTTGCTAGGCCATTTGACAGTCGGCTAACTCTAAACTGGTAGGTGTTTACAGGAGAGAAGCAGTGGTTCCCTCTTGTTCTTTGGACTGTTTTAGCACCTCCTAGTCGTGCTTGCAAACTTTGAACGTGCTGTGACACTTCTGCTTCAGAAATATATACAAATTCAATGTTTGCAATGTTGGACACCGCCCAATCGTACAAATCTTTTGCAGTAAAAAAAAATGTGCACGGCGCACAACTTACTAAAAAACGAGCATTTTTTTGTGGATACTAGGTCGGACACCAATTTGAAAATATCTTAGTAAGATTTTCTATACTTTCTTCTATTTTTGATAAAAATTCTGTGAATTTATCTGTATGTCCACATGAGTATTTTGGGCCCTCATATAGTCCTGGATGTATGTTATATCTCAGAAAGTATTGGTGATTGAAACTTGGAGTTGGAATTCCTCGTACAAAACTTAGTTTAAATGACAAATTTGGTTTGATTATCTTTAAAACTTTAAACGTTATTCATGGAAATGTCAAAAAAATGCATGTGCGGCCTAAATTTTGATAAAAGTTATCAACATTTTTATTTCAAAAATTACTTTACACCTATCTACAACTGTACCAAATTGAATAAATTTTTGAGATGGTCATATGGAAACCGAAAAAAATATTTGTCGATTTGACATGGAATCACCCACTTGCTGCAGTCAATCAATGTGTAAACTGAATCACCTGGAGAAAATTCTTAACGCTATTACTTCTTCATGGTGTTCTATATGTTTTGCATTATTAATGGTATCTTGGTTCAATTGTTTGCAGTTTCAGTTTTGACTTATTTTTGCTAAATAAGCAAGTAATCATTTTCTGATTAATATTCACAAGTAGTAGTATATGGATTGATATCCCTTCAAACAACTACGCAAACTAAAGGCATTCTAGAAACAACTTATAAATACAGGGTGTCCAGAAACTCTCCTGATAAACGAAGACCGGAGATTCCTCAGATAATTTTAAGACAATTTAACCCAATTCACCTAGTTTAAAAATGCTTGCTAAGGGAACTAGAGCTCTTTGAAGATGGCGCCTGGTAAAGTAAAAAATTAAAAGATAAACTTCGCAAACTGACAACAATTTGACAATGAAAAACGTAGGTTTTACTTTTGTTGGCAGTTCAGAGCCAACTAGTGCAAAAAATATAAATTTAACTTTAACGACAAAAAAACAAAAAATTTTCAAATTCATTTTTCTAGAAAACGGTGTATCCTAATGACTTAAAGTAAGAGTACCTTTTAGTACTAGAATACCTGATAATTTAATAATATAGTGTCACAAATGCTTAAAAGTTAAAGACAAAAAAGTTATGCGTTAAAATAACCGTTGACCTACCCAAAACTGACGCCTATGACCGGTACTAGAAATTCGCAATTGATGGAATCGATTCATCTCTGAAGGCTAAATAAGCATACCAGTTTTTCTTTTTCTAAGTAGAAGCGTTCTAGAAGTATTTAAAAAAAATTACTTACAAGGCGCCATCTTCAAAGAGCTCTAGCTCCCTTAGGAAGCATTTTCGGACTAGGTGAATTACCCAATTCTTAAAATTATCTGAGGAATCTCCGGTGTTGGTTTGTCAGGAGAGATTCTGGACACCCTGTATAACTCTTATTTCTTATATCTTTAGAAAATCATACAAAAACAAATAAAAAACATTGACTGACCTCTATTGTCATTTTAATTGGTTTTACAGAAGTCTTAATTTTTGCAATAAAATTTAATAATTATTAAACTAAAGTGGATTCTTACTTATAGCGTTATGTAGATGGCTCTACCGTCAGAAGGTATAGTGAAATTTTCTATCCGACGTTTCGTATTCTATCTTTTCAGAATTTACACGTATAACAGTAGTAAAAACAGAAACAAATAGTAATTCTAGGGTAAAGTGTAAAAAATTGCAGCATTTTTCGTTTGGGATCTTCATCTATAAAACGGTATTATCTTAGTTATATCCTCCATCTTCGACTAACGACAATACAAAAAACTTTTTTTGAATTGTGTTTTAAGAAATTTTGAATAATTCTGAATAATTGAATATTTTTTTAAGATTGCATTTGTCTAAATATTGTAATTTATATTTTTGGCTATTTGAAAATTCCGATTCTTAATTAAGGACGAGTAATTATAATTTTCGATAACCTTTAATAGTAACATGTTTAATCAAGCCTACCCTGTTTACATTAACACCACCCACGGCCTACTAGGCCCGTCCGTCAGTGCGGTGACGGGTCGTAAATTAGCTCTACGGCTGCAATAAACATTCCTCGCATAAATTACCTGCATTTTCGGATTAATTATACACCTCACTAGCAACTTACGTTCTTAAAGTTACTGTCGGCCGCGATAGACGTCTCAAGAATTGGGAAGTAGAAACTCTCTCTCTCTCCACTATGGCTTCGAAAGTTTGTTCGAATTGCGCTTTTACCTATACACTGTAATTAAGAAAACTAAGCAGAATGTTTTCCTAATTTATTACCAAAATCGAATAACCTAGATAAACAAAAATCGAAATTTTGACACGTAAGATGAGATATCCGTAATCGAGTAATTAAGAAAAACTAGAGCTTTTGTTTTCTAACTTGTGTAAAAAGTAATTGGGTCAAAGTTGAAAGAACTACACTTTGAAAAGTTAACTTTTAAAAAGTCTGGTTTATACTTAGACATTGTGGGTACTTTGTTTTCAAAACTAAGTCAACTTCAGAAAATTATTAAAGTTGTTATTTAAATGAGCAATGATGTACTATCCCAACAAAGTTTTTCAAGTTAACCAATGCCATGGTACTTTTTTTTATCTCGAACAATTTTCTTTTCTTAAAGTCGAATCTGGGTATTTAATTTAAAAGTTGGCTTACAAATCGAAATGAAAATGAAGGTATTAATTAATAAATTTTACAATAAACGTCGGGGGTAGATTATTAACGTTTCGTTGCAAACTGCACATTTTCCACAAGACCATAAATCTTTTAAACCAAACCAGGAACGGGTTTCTCTGCACGTTTATAACATATCTTTGTCTTTCGTTTGCAATCGCAATATGACTTACTTTGTTTTTCAAAAATTTCTGTTCGAACATGGAACAGTAGGTTAATGAGTGCGATCGTGCTTGTAATTATTAGGAAAAACGCATGCTGGTCAACCCCGCACGCAAATACCAAGGTTAATCCATTTATTTCACTCCCAAGCCCTAATATTAAGCGCGTTATAAAATGTTCGAATTTGTCAGTTGGGTTTTTAATAAGACATTTGATAAATGAGCCTCCGAATTATCCGAAACAGTAATAATTGGAGCAGATATCGATTTTAAATTATGTATGCGTAAGATTTTTTAGTAACCAACAATTTTTCTTCTATCGAGTTTATAAATGTTGCAATGATAATAACTAAGTTTCTTAAAGACGTAGTTGTCGTGCACTACGTTTTTCTCCTAAAAATTATACAAATAAAACTTTTTTCTACTAGATCTTATAAAATATGCACGCACGGGCAAAACGAATGATGGTGTTCTAAGTTTCTTAACCATCGCCTAGTATGGGAACCAACAGGTGAAAAGTATTATGTGGGATTTCTTGCGTTAACCCCCTTCGTACATAATTCTAGAATGTCGTATGTGCGACAAACTCTAGATTCATTCTTTTTACATTACGAAACTGTAGATATAATTTAAAATGTTCTTTTGGTGTAAAAAAGCTAAAATTATTTTTGAGCATTATTATTATTTCATGTGATTGTAGTGTTTGCATGAATAACATCCGTAACGTCACTGTTATTACCAACTGTTCGAAATTGCAGTTTTGGCTAACATTTATTATGCTAATTGAAGTTTTCGGTATATTTAATTATATTTTTAAAAAATTATCATTGTATTTAAATTTAATATATGTTATGACTGTAATTAGTATGAATATCATGTTATTCGTGTTGCAATTTATTGCATAATAGAATTAAACTGTTCAACTTAAAGATCGTATAGATTCAAAAGTTGATGCGTTTAACAATTAATATTACGTAGGAAACAAAAAAACATTTTAGTTCAAAATGTTGCTATATTTTTCTACAGTTTAGTTTACAAATCTACCTATTTATGGGCTATTATCACCTCCATTCAGCCTCCAGTTTGAGATTATTGTAATATCCGCATAATGAGTTATTATTTAATTGTTAGTTGAGTTAACAAAATTTTAGGCAAATGATTGTGGAGTAGGATGTACGAGGATATATTGAAAAATTCTTAGCCTACTATAGAACCAAACAAAAAATTTTAATGTCAAAATGTTTTATTACTCAACATATTCTCCTCTTAATTGGATACATTTATTACAGCGAACCTGCAACGTCTCTAGACCTTTAAAAAATGTTTCTTCTTGCTCTGCAAACCAGACCTCTACAGCTTCTATTACCTCCTTGTTGGAAGAAAATGTACGACCTTTTAAACTTTTTTTCAGTTGAGGAAAGAGGTGATATCAAAGAAAGAACAACCAACTGCACGTCTATTTAACTCAACAGATACGGGCCCATCCGGTTGATGATAACAGCTTAGCTGTTGAAACACTTTGTGTCCGAGTAAAGCTTTGTTGCGCAGTTTTGCAGTTTTTGGTGTTTTCTGTTGGTTAAAGAGGTGATAGTCGGACGGAGCCAAATCGGGTGAATAAGGGGGGTGTTCTAGTAATTCAAACCCTAAATCACGAATTTTTGCATGGCAACATGAGATTTGTGTGCAGGGGCGTTGTCCTGCAAAAACAAAACACCTTTGGATAGCTTTCCGCGTCTTTTCTCTTTAATATTTTCCCCTAAGGGTGGTCAGTAATGTCTAGTATCTCATTGTTCTACCCTTATCCAAAAATCAATCATGATTACTCCATGGCAATCCCAAAAAACTGAAGCAAGAACTTTTCCAGCAGATTTTGGACACGAAACTCTTAGGTCTTGGAGAACCAGAGTGTCGCCATTCCATTGATTGTTGCTTTGTTTCTGGATCGTAGAAATGTACCCAAGTCTCATCCATAGTAACAATTCGGTTTAAGAAGTCTACATCGTTTTCAAATCGAGTACAGATCGAACGCGATGCTTCTACCCTTGCACTCTTCAAACATTTGGGGAACCATTTTGCAGCAATTTTTTTATGTTCAAAATTGACGTAAACCATATGATGAACGCGTTAGTATGAAATATTAACAATGCTTTTATAGATATCCGTTTTAGCCCACCCTGATTAGGTCTATAATAATTCATATTTATAATAATTCATTTATTGTTCGAACAGAAATACAAAAATTTCCATTTAAAGAACAAAATGAAAAAAAAGTTTAAAGTATAATATGTATACGTGGATTCGTCTTCAAAGATAAATGCTTGAAATAATGATAGTTCATGATATATATATAATAGTAGTATGATAAATATGTATAACAATGTACATTACTAAGGCATAGTAACACCACTTAGGATTAAATGCACTAAATAAATCGTGAATTGTACAAACATAATGTCACAGTTAACACAAAATCATTAAACAATCTACACATTAAAATGGATCGGTGCTCTTAACAACAAATTAGATTTTAGGCGTAGTGATATAAAAGTTAAGGGAAAACGAGACGATAAAAGCAGGTACAGCAAAATTCAGTGACGTTAATAAAATATGGACAATTAACCTTATTATGAGAACAATATTGTACAAGAATTTAAGGGCACTACACATTCGTCTATATTCAAGAGAGGAAGCTTCAAACCGACTTAGAAGATGGTTTTGGGGATAGCCTCTAGGTGGATAAACTCCATCAAGCCTAAATACGACGTTCTTAAGAAATTTCCTGTGCACACTTTCAATATTGTCAACATGGTTGCTTGTATGAGGGATACCATATTAAACTGCAATACTCTAACTTTGATCGTACACAGAGAATTAAAAACTGATATTAGAGAGTTTGAAGTTCTAAAGGATTTGCACGTACGAATTATAAAAACCAAGTAATTTCAAAGCAGAGGTAACTAATTCTCTAACATGGTTAGTAAAGCTAAGCCTGGAATCAAATATTACTCCCAAGTCTTTAACCAACTCAGTACGTTCTAAGCTGTTAGATTTGACAGAATATCTAAAGATAACAGGATTGCGTTTTCTCGAAAATGAAACAATTTTTTACATTTTGATATGTTGAGATAAAGATGATTATCAGTGCACCATTGGAGAAACCAAACTAAGTTGATTTTGCAAAACTCACAGTCAGAACTTGCTGAAATAGAATTATATAATTTAAGATCATCAGCAAAAAAAGATGCTTACAAGAAATAGTATTTAGACAAGTCATTAATAAATATATTAAATAACAGAGGCCCTAGATGCGAACCTTGCGGCACACCCGATGTTGCTATAAAGTTACATGATTGGGAAAAACCATTATAAGTAACAAACTGCGGTCTGTTACTTAAATAAGAGGCAAAAGAAAGACAGTAATGCATTAGTAAAACCAAAAATCTCTTAGTTTTTGAGAATTATAGGATGTATTATGGAGTCAAAAGCCTTTCGAAAGTCCGTGTAAAACTACATCAACTTGACCGTGATTGTCTAACACAGGAGTAGTAAATTGAGAAAAACATGCCAGATTAGTTAGTGTTGAACGATCCTTCATGAAACCGTGTTGATATGGAGAGATAAAGTTGCTGACATACGAAAAGATTTCATTATATATGACTAATTCAAATACTTTAGAAAAATTGCTTAAGACACCATTGGCCTATAATCTTGATACATGAACTGCATCGATATTTTCGGAGGACTGACACAGAAAACTGGCACTTCACGGATCGGGTCATCATTTTCAATGGAAAATTTACCTCTTTTGAAGCTTGCATTCCAAATTTTTGACGGTCGGATACGAAGGACATTTGATCACCAAGGGTATTAAGCATATCTTCGTAAATCTGCTTACCTCTTAACCCTTTTAAATACAGGTACTTGATGATGGCTCGATACTCCAATTTTTCGATTTTCACAATTTTGGTGGACATCTTTTTTTATTTAATTTATTGCGTGACTCTGGTTTACTTTTTTGACGTCAAACTTTACACTGACACTTCTAATAAGTTATTGTTCGTTGCTATGGTAGTGCAATATTTTGTTTATGCAAGGAATTGGTCTAGGCTAACTAGATATCAATACATCCTCGTATGCGTTAGTTTGTAATCTACAGTACTCCACGAACAACAATAAGGTTACCCAAATATCTACTGGCACAACATTACATCACTAACATTTTATATTTTATTGTGATACCTATACAGGATTGACATATTTAGTTTTTTTGTTGGTTTCCTAAACTCGAAGCAAACCACTGCTTTTGACAAGATATCATATCTTACAACAAAAGCATTAAAATAATTCTAGCCCTACTAAATAATAATAATTTTCAGAACTAAATAGAACCAATATATTGAGGTTATGTATAGCCTAACGATTAATAATAAAAACATTACGGTTCTGAAACTAAATGAACTAAATGAGAAAGGATCAACGTCTGAACACGGTCATATTAGATAATAATTTTTTGTTTTGTGACACATAGTGTCACTAACTCAAATTATAGTTTATTTCAATTTCATTAATGGAACACTGTGTATCTTATTTTACATTTAAATAGACCTTTCTAGTGATACCACAGTTTGTATTACTGAACTAAATGGTTAGTCGGTTACTTTTGTACTGATACTAAATCTTAATGTAATGTACCTACTATTTGTTTTTCACTGTAATTATTGAAATTATTGACTGTAAATTTTTTTTATTCTCCACTCACAAATTCAAGAACTAAAAATAACTATCTCATTTAGGTACTGAATAAAAAGCAAGTAAATAATATATTTAAAGGTATATAGTTGTTTCGAATCAGATTCATTTATTCGTATGGTACATTTTAAATATTGTATTATGATGTAAGTGTTATGTATGGTGTCCCAGAAAATCATTATAAACCTGTATAGTGTGGTGACGAAACCGTGTGCAATTGTGGATTGGTTCGTCTTGGAAAAGCATTTGCTTCAAGGTTTAGGAAAATCACTAAAACCTAAGCGTACCAATTCTTACTAACCTTAGTATTCATACAGGGTGGCCCATTACTGCGAGGAAGGTGAATATATCGGAAAATATTGGGGTTAGAAAAAAACCTTTGCAATGAAAGTTGTGCAAATCAATGAGCTGCACATGTTAAAATTATTTTTGTTTATACCGGGTGTTCTATATAAGTGCGACATACAAAAGTTATGTTTTTTTAAATAAAACTACCCAGTTTTTATTACAAATTTGGATTCCTTGGGAAATTCTAATGTATCTTTATTCATTATACATAGTGCCTAAAATGGATGGTTTTCGCATTATTGTACTTTTTCGGAAAAATTGACGTTTCGAAAAAATTAAATAACTGAGTTATCCTTTAAAATGTGCAGCTCATTGATTTGCAAAACTTTGATTCCAAAAGATTTTTTCTAACCCTAATATTTTCCGATATATCCACCTTCCTCGCACTAATAGGCCACCCTATACATATGTAATAATATTAATTAAGTGTGGAAACATTATAGAAGGTAATAAGAACATAAAATATAACAGCACAGCTACTGCATGACGACATATAATGGACTAGCCCAAGCGCAAGTTAGGACAATGACGAAAAAATAGTAAGTTAAAGAAATAGCAAAAAAAATAATGGAAAAGAGATAATCTGGCCAGAGAATACAAAATGTTGCTGAACTTCTAATGTCCTTCAGATTCGTAAGCCGTAATATAGCTTTATCCGTTAAATTATGAATACAAACCCTCCTTTAAACTCGATGGACGATTTTGTTAGGGATAAGTTACTATATTGCAAAGCGAACTTTTCTAGAACCCTATCAACTAGCAATTATGTCTGCTTAAAAATAACCCTGTGTTTTTAGGTAGCTTCATAATCTCAAATAACATGTTTTTTGTACCTGATATTATTGCTTTGGTTCTGATGTGTAGTGTACTTGGGAAGAACAGGCAAAATTAAAATTCAGAGTAATATCACAATTTTATTTTGAGACCATTTAGATTTTGAAATTTTGTGTTTATTATAATATTGTGAAAAGTGACAGTACAATGACATCTTCTTTGGAATTTAGAAAAAAACACTGAAAAGTGCTTCGAGGTTGTTTAACAAAATTTTTGAACGAGTTAGACAGATCATCCAGCTCAATTCCTATCTCGCGTGAAGAAGTTAAGATCGTGTGCAAGTGTCTAAAACCAAGACGAGTCTAGGACAAAAACTCCTGGACAAATAACTTTGGACACAAAATAATAAAAATTTCCTAGACATAAAACCCTTACATTAAAAACTCATGGACAATAAACCACCTGGATAAAAATCTTCTGGACAAAAAACTTCCCCGATGTAATATAATAATATTAACAATAGTAAAATTGCAACAATAGGTTCTTATCTTATCACTGTTTCAGGCAAATTGACGTGCTAAATATTTTTATTTTTAAATATAATTAAAAAATTATAAAAAAAATCTACCTACCAACACCGTTCACCCCCGATCATATTTACCAACCAACACCGTTTACTCTAAATCACATGAAAACTTGTACTTTTTTTAGAACAAAATTGGAATAACTGTAACCTACCAACTAACACCGTTCACGCCTGATCACATTCACTAACCAACACCGTTTATCCCAAATCACATGAAAACATGTAATTTTGTTAAAGAAGAAAATTGTAATAACTGTAACCTACCAACCAACACCGTTCATCTCCGATCACAATTATCAACCAACATCGTTTACAATAGTTTCTCATCATAATTACATAAACGTCTAAATGTTGCACGTTTATTTGTCGCCGCGTCCAATTCTCTCGAGTCCAATTGTTGCACACATCCGATTATCTAATTAATATTAATGTAATTGATAAAATACTGGCCGATATTTTATCTATAATTTGAGATATTTTACCACTACTTTTTCCGAATGTTTTGTCTGGTGGTTTTTTATCCGAGGGTTTTTGTTTTGGGGATTTTATATCGCGACATTTTTCAATTTGGTTTTTGAAGACGATGTAGTTGTCGACTAAAATGGAACCATGTGACATACTCTAAAAGATTGGTTACAACTAAACTAAAAAATAAAAAGTTTTTACAACAAGACGGTAGCTACAGTAAGCACAGTAAGTAGAGAGCAGATATTGAAGTGCAAGGTAAAAAAAATTAAGGTTAAATTGTATAATGGAAACATTCGAAATTGGTTCTTTTTGTTCACAATTTAAGAAAATTGATATCGATAGAAGTATTGACAATTGCGACAAAATAAAAGTCGCGCGCTTCAAATTGTCGAAAGTCTTCCCGTGCTTGAAGAAAACTATAGTAAAATTGTTTTGGACCGGTGGACTTACAAATTGAGGTGTATGTTCGTAAATTGTTAAAGCTTGTGTAAGCAATTTCTGTCTACCTGAATAATCTTACGGATTTGGCAGAGGTCTAGTTTTAACAATTCGACTATTATGGGATCATAGTTATTACTGATCAGATGATATGCAATGTTTTGTGAGGGTTGGCAACTATACATTAGAGATTAGGCTTAAAAAATTACTGAAATTTTACGTGCAGAAGTAGAAAATGAACAGCGAATAGATTTAGCATGGGAGGGTTTTGATTTATCTGACAACTTCAAGGCAAAATCGGATAACACAGAAATAAGTCATTCACTGCGGCGGGTTTAATTAATACAATATAATACAATTCACAACAATGAAATGTTTCAAAAAAATCTAAAGTTAAGTATAGATGAGCGCAAAAAGATTGTTTCTGAATAAGGTGCTTGGTTTAAGTGCTTGAAGAAAGGCCAACTGTCTAACTATTGTGACATTAAACTTAAATGTGTCATTTGTGGTAACTCGTATGTTCCTTTAATTGTGTTTTGGTTTAGTCAATCAATAATAAACTTCGTAAACAGCAGAAGCAACAAAGAAGGAATTAGTTAAGAGCAAGATTAAGAAAGGACAGTCTATGACCAACCAGAGAAGCACACATGTTTTTCTGCAAACTGTTAAATTTGATGTTACTCATAGTTTCCACACGTATGAAAAGTGTTAGACCACTCATAAATACCGGGTACCAGCGTTTTTATATTTTAAAATCGACCGTTTGTTTTCTAAACTTACAACCAAAGCGAATGGAGAAAGTTGTGAATTGTCTTTTTAGAGGTACCAAAGTTTTTAAATGGAGATTTTCAAACAAAATTTAAAATTTTGGATCAGGAAAAAATATATAATGATGCACCTCCTGGATAATACTCGGGGTTCAATTGAACTGTTGTTAGGTGGTGATATTATTGGTTCCTTTGTACACCAGCTACCTTGTGGATTGGACTATCGATTGTAAAGTTTTGACCCATAATTCCCAGACAATTACTCTGATTTCCATGTTTTTAAACCCTTCCTTAACAGACTGTAAGCAAGTTGATGTATTAGTAATCTAAGAGACTACTGAGAACAAAAATCGTAATAAAAGTGCTTTAGTAGCAAAGGATTTATTTTACGAAACACTTAGAGTAAATGAAGAGGGTAGACACAAAATAAAACTACCACGGTTTGAAGGGCTTCCTATCTTTCCTGTGAATTATAATGTAGCGAAGAAAAAATTGGAACTACATTAAAAAAGTTACACCAAAATAATCAAATTGTGTTTAAAGAGTAGGAAGACTTGAAAATTCTAGAACCAACTAAAAGTAATAAGAATGTATGACATTTTCTTCCCTCACATTTTTTTCTTGTAAAAAATGGATTAACCACAGCACTAAGAGCAGTTTTTGAGGCATCGTGTCGTGAAGAGGAATAAGCGATCGTTAAATGACTGTTTAGAAAAGGGACCAAATTTAATTGAGTTTATTCTTGTACTGTTGGTTTTAATTTTGGAAACACAAATCAGACATCAAAAAAGTTTTTTTACAAATAAACTTAAATTTTTTGCAGGGTGATAAGGACGGATAATTGTTTATCAACATAACAGAGTTGTGTTCAGAATAAATCGCAGTCAATTTTTATTATAAACCACAATAGACTACCATTTGAATAAAACCAAGAAAAATTGTATGCATCCTGGTTCTGAGTACATCAAAGAATCTATAGAAAATCTAGCTACAGTTTATATGTTGACAATTGTGACAAGTGTGGCAAATATGGGAAAAATTGAACAAAGTTAATGAATCAGTACTTGTGATGTCAGAGGGTGGGAGTCTTTAGAAAACATAGTATATGATTTAGTACTGCTCCGATAACATGGCTTCACAAAGTTGTGTTTATACTAATTATGACTGCTAGAAAACTATCTTGGGATACTGTAATCACTGATGAGATTGACACGCAATTTAAACATTGGGTAAACGATTTACCTAAATTATTGAATAGGGTGAACGAAATACAAAAATTAACACCAGTTAAACTTCCAAACAATTAGATTAATGAAGAAGAAGCTAGTAATAAATAAAAAGGTTAAGTCGTTAATAAATATAGAAGAACAAATTTTACTTTGAATTTCATAACTTACTTTAGCAAGTACAAGAGGAAGTGAAGACAGTGTGGTGGGTTGGCGAAGATGAATTTGCTAGTAATGCGACATGGTCACATTCGAATTGTAATACATTCATTTTTGAAAAGTATGTTTATGTTTTGTGAGTTATTGTTACAGATTTTGACTTTTGTTATTAACTTTAAAAAAAAAAAAATAAAAAAAAAAAATTTGTGACATTTAAAAACAGGTCTAGTCAAAAGAAGCGAGTAGTTTCTTTTAAAGATTTAGACAGTGACAGTTAATTTTATGCAACAGTCAATTTTGTCATTCACTAACTTGTGCAGAAATTTAATATAAGTTTTGCTTTTTCTCGATGCTAATAGAGTCAGGTCAAACTCTTCAAGTAAGGCGTTATGGTCAAAGCCTCGGTTGGGATAAACTCTATTTAACGTAAGGTGTACCACATTTGAAAAATTGCACTTTTTCACAATTAACGAAAGAAACTAACAGTAAAAGTATCAACACTCGTTCTTCAAAGTTTGATCTTCTGTAGATTTTATTCTAGGTGGGAGATGCCGACACAATCGGCTTCTACACCTTGGCGTTGATTGAATTCAATCAACGACCTTGGTTACAAATGAGGAGCGTTTTTTTTTAAACAGCACAAGTCTATATCAGATGCTAGATGGGACTTTGTTGTAAATATTTCACAATTACATAGCGAAGGTTCGTTCAAAGCAACACTTAAAAAAATTATTTGTTCTTACGCAACAAGTTTTTAGTCAATATCTCAATATTGTTTTATCTGGACATGTTCAACTACAAAAAACACTCCTCAAATTATACTATGGCTCTAATAATTTTTTTATTGCGAGTTACCTTTGGTTTGTCATTAATCTGAACTCCAAGTCAGGTCAATGCTTTTGTGTCTCTTGAGCACCTGCCATTTTGTTGATTATGCTCTTCGACACGCCTGCAGCTTTAAAATCCATTAACTGTCTTGCAAGTCGTTTCTTATTTCTCAGGAAAATTGCATCTTTACAAAGTCGACAATTGTGACACATTTGACAACAGGACTTCCTTAGAAATTGAGTAGTCAAGAAGATATATAAGAAGGGCATGATGTGAGCATTTTTTTTTTGTGTTTGGTCTACTTTTGGTGAATCAGATACTCACGGACCAACAGCTTCAGCTTTTTCCGTCATCCTTCGGCGGCTGTGTAGAACTGTATCCACAAGGCCATGCACAATCTCACAGAACTGTATGAGCTCACCAAAATTCTTTATGAACTGGACAACCCGAGAAGCATCAAAATGTATTAGGTTGTAATTTACAAGCACAACGTGTTTCCTACATTTTCTGACAAACTCTAGGAATACTGATGCAACAATTCCGAGAGGTTTAGTTAGAAGAGCACACCAACTTTCCCTTGACCGCTTTTAATCCCGTGACATTTGAAAAGGTTGCTCAGACATTTCCCTTGTTGAAATATGTAGGGAGAATATTGGATAAAACAACAGGTGGCAGCATCTGTTTATAGTACAGAGGCTGGTGGTATCCAAGAGTGTATTTTATCAGATTAAATCCTCAACACTTTGGTCAATTTATTCTATGGTGAAACCAACATTGAATTTAGAGAGATAATATTGATATTTCAAAATACCAAAAACTATTGTCGTTTTTAAAAAGACAGAACGTAGGTATCTATGAACATAAACAGCGACTGGAACAATACAAATGGTAATTGCCTTTTGTAAAAGTCATTCAAAACATTAACAAAATGTACTTACAATTATAATACTATAATTTTGAAGGTTATGTTACTAACTTGTACCACTACTGCCAATTTTAGTTCAATAACCTTTGACATTTTTCAGGGATGATGTTTCCTTAACAATGTAGTTTTCCTCCCTAGGTATGAAAAGTACAACTTTCCTCCCTCAAATGAGGTGTGAATGATTCAACTTTCAACCCGGCTGGGAAAAAAATATTTTTAGTCCTCCACTGTGCTAAAAATTGTCTTACGTACGAATCTGTAATTACATTTGCTTCGTAATTTTAAGTTTAGGTAATCTAAGTGACATGCCATGTAAAAAAAATTGACATTGTAAAACTTGAAACTGTACATCATACCATTCCATTTTCGACGAATTTTGTCACAACAAACAATATACTCGTAATTTAGATTCTTCCAAGTATAAAAATTTAATTGCAAAGACTTTGAGTTCTTGCAGGTTATTTTTTTCGCTTTTTAAGTTTCGCTTCAGATAAATGGGGGCTTCTTCGGAGGCTAAAAAAGTGAGGTTTCCACCAAAAATTTCTTTATCAATCCTGAATTTGGTCTGAGACTTCTTTAAGAAATGTTTCTACCAAATTTTCAAGAAATTTCAAAAGTTTTCAGTACCACATGTGAACTTTCAAAAACCAAAGCAGTTGATTTTTACCTTCTCGCATTTCTAGATCATGCTTTGCTTCCACAAGAACTTAATTAAGAAAGAATTTCATCTCTTAATTTTTTTAAAAACCACCTGGAGCGATTGTCTTTGAAATTAGTTTTTCAGACAACAAATTTCGCTATAAATATGATGAACTGTTTAGTACGTAGGCAATAAATTATGTTGTCAAGAGTAAAGCGCGATCGGATTTTCTTGGCAAGTTTTGGTAAAGTAATTGTGAGGTAATTCTTTCTTTAATTAAAATTGGTACATGTCAAACATTCATTAAAAATTTGAAATAAGTGTAGATGCGAGAAAGGTAGTGCCTATCAAAGTACCATTTATTCCCATTGGAAATTCCTTGCTGCTATTTTCTAAAGTTGTGTCTTGTAGTTGTAACCGGTGTTCAATTTATAGTGTTTTAAATTAACACTAATTCTCAAAACTTGGTTTGGGTACTTTTAAGTACTTAAGAATTTTTTGTTCATGTACTGAACGGAACCACTACTTCATAAATTTGATTTTATAATCTTGAAGGTTTGCAAGTTACCCGTTTAGAAATAGAAATTTATTCTTTAACCACTACAGTAATCATTAATCACACTAAAATGAATCAGAGATAAAAGAATTTTAAGAAAGAAAGTTACTAGCGACTTTTTGTTCACCCTGTATAACTTTAACACTGACAGTATTTTAAGTACAGGCAATCCATTGTAACTGTAGAAAAAGTTGCACGTTGCGCAGGTAAGGTGTTGGAGTAGGGACCCGGTTGTACACTCAAAGGTAAAATGATTTCGTAACTGTTGGTTATTCCAGCATGAAACACTGGCGGTATAAGATATCAGCGTAGGTACACCGTAGATATTTAAAATATTGCTTCACATTCATTTATTCAATTTAAATTTTATATGATTATAATGACCGTCCTTTATAATGTGAAATATAACATTTTATCTTTTATCTTTCTAATTTTAATTTAATAACTACACTTCCGGGTCAAAATTCATATCATTGGAATGTAAAACTTTCTTTTAAAAATGACTAATTTAGAATACAAAAGCTTGGATGTACAAAACAAAATTAATTCTATTGTTAAGTAAATGTCTTTCTGATTGGTTAAAATTTAAATCTTAAATCCTCTGATTGGCTAACAAATTGTTAATATCTTTTGTTAACTAAAGATTATGCTTTACGCAACCGGGTAAAAATGAGTATTAGTTGAACATTATCAGTTTACTTGCATAGCTAGGTCTATATATTTAGTTTTAAATTAAGAAAATGTCAAAGTTAGGACAGGGAAAAGCTATTAGTGCTCAAACTCGCGAAGTAGTGTTTAAAGTTTTTCAATATTTTAAAAAATTGCCAACAATGAAGTGAACATCATAGATGCTTCTGAGGTTGAGTTAAAAAGCCATTTATCAGCGGCTACAGGTGTTTCACAGAGTATGCTTTACAAAATTATCAAGGAAGGGAATGACGCACCAAATGATCCTGAAGCTGAAGAGGACGCCAATGTTTTTAAATCTCCAAAAGGAAGCGAAAGAAAAAATTTCCAATTACTGACATACATGAAACAGAACTGCATCACATTAGGCGTATCATTTATAATTACCATAAAACAAACAACCAACGGGTAACTCTTAAGAATTTGTTACAAAAATTAAAAGAAGATTTAGATTATGTCGGTGGCAGGTCTTCACTACACAAAATTATTAAAAAATGGGGTTTAAATTTTCTTCGGCTGAAAATAATCGAAAATTATTACAAGAGAAGCCCGATATAAGACACTTAAGAATTGCTTTTTGAAAAAATTAAAATGTACCGCAATGACAATCGACCAATCATTTACATGGACGAAACTTACATCCATGGCAGCCATACAGTTTCAAAATCGTGGACCGACAAAACAAGAAATGGTTTATTTGGTAATATTTCTAAGGGACAACGATTAATTATGTTGCATGCAGGAGGGGATAGTCATGGTTTTGTGAAGAATGCACTATTAATTTTAAATCTGGAACCAAATCAGGAGATTATCATCATGAGATGAATTTCAATAATTACGAAAAATGGCTCACCGAAAAGCTGATACCAAATTTGCCAGAAAAATCGGTGTTAGTGATTGACAACGCGCCATACCATAATGTCCAAATAAATCCAGCGCCCAATTCAAACAGCAGAAAACAAGTGATGATTGACTGGTTAACGCAAAACGATATTCCCGCATCATTGGATTTGACTAAAGCTGAACTTTATTTTTTAATAAAAAACAACAAAAACAAACTTAAAAATTCAAAATAGACACAATAATGCAGGCAGCTGGTCATACTGTGTTAAGATTACCCCTTATCACCCCGAACTTAACCCAATCGAGATGATTTGGGCTACCGTAAAAAATTTTGTAGCATCCCACAATGTAACTTTTAAGTTAGAAGATGCGAAAAAATTAGCGGAAGAAAAATTTGCCTCCATTACGGTAGAAGATTGGAACAAGGTGTGCGCTAACGTCAAGAAACTGGAAGACGAATATTACGAAAACGAAGTTTTTATGGACTTTGTTACAGAATCGTTAATTATTAATGTTGGAATTGAAACTGATAGTGATGATTTCGGGTTCAGTTGCAGCTCAGATGACGATTCTAATACTGCGTCGTTGTTACCCTGAATTGCCGCAAATTTAATTGTGTTCATTAAATATTTCTATTTTTTATTCGTTCAAAATTAGTATAAACTTAATGATTTATAGTTTAGGTATTCAAATCCAAAATAAAAGATCGCTCTGTATTTATTTTATTTATTATTGTATTTATTTGTTTATTTGTATTTACCTAATTATTATTATTGTAAAAGCATAATTTGTTAATAAAATGCTTGAATTTTTGTATATTGTGTACCTACTAACCAGAAAAGTAATAAATTATTGGTGTAATAATTAATATTTATCTTGCACCAATTTGTATTATATGCTAGTAATACCTACTTCTGCCCGGAGTGTACTATTGTCTGGTCACGCCTTGAAATTCTATAAACAGCTACATTTTTCCTGCGCGAGATTTCTTAAGTTACAATGGATTGCCTGTAAAATGGTTTACTTCCAAAACTGCAAGAAATTAGAACTAACCGATTTTTTTTTAAACATCCATACGTAAGTTCGATAAGAATTTGGACCATGAAAAATGTATAGTTCAATTTTTAACAGAATGGGAATAAATTTTAAAGTTTCGGAAATTGCAAAATCAAAATTCTAATTTAATCAAATGCGTCTAAACTTTCTCAAATGCAAATGATCTAACGATTATAAATCTCGAAAATTACACGTATAATAATTGTAATAATTGAAATTTATTGAAGGTTAAGCATGCGTAGTAATTGAGTTACAACATATTAAATACAGAATCAATTTTATGTATCAAATATATGTAAGACAGTTAGGAAGCGTTTTAATCATAGAATTTCAGATCTCGTTTAATATAATAGCAGCGTATCACAGATAATAGTTCACATTCTCGCTAAGATACAAGGTATGTATTATTGGATATTCTCAGCCTAAATTGCCATCCATTACGATCCCACTAATTTGGCATAATCATCGTTTAGTAGCTCATAAATCATGCATTTGCAGACACTCGTGCTGACGCATTAACTTTAATATGAAAAGTATAATAAATCTAAATATTTTATTTTTGCTACGCCAATTGCACAAATTAATAAATTTAATTAAAATTAATTAGGAAAAAAATTAAGTTCGTGTATATTAATTAATCAAGAGTGCAAACGGTTTTTGAATGGTTGTAAAGTAAAAATAAGGAAATAATGATAATTTCCAAGTTGAAGTAATCGACGAATGGTCTGTTATTTAACTGACACGCACGCCGCCGCCTTCCTGCAGGACGTTCCAACTTAGGACTCATTTTAAACTGGGTGGAGTTCAGAAAACTTTCTGAATTTCAGATTCTCTCCACAAAATGCATATTTCATATTGTATTTCTAAAAGTTTTTGTTTGATTTCTTTCTTGGTCATACTTGATTGATTATTTTATTTCAAAAGAACGATATTTTTTTCGCAACATTCGTTTTACGTGAAAAAATAACGTTGTCCACGGCGAAAAAGACAATATTAGAGCTAATTGTAAATCGATACCTTTCAACGGTTACTTACTTACCTCCTTACAAAGTGCGTTGAGTACTAAACCAGTCATTTTCCTCTATTAATATTCTGTAAATTAATTTTCGAGTGCGGGTAATTTTGGTTTGCGTGTAACGAAGATAGCGGACTGTGCGGTCTTTATGCCTTTTAATGAGCGGTTATCAGAATCGGCTGATCAAATACGCTTCCCGATTTATAATTCATTAACCGGTTACAGTGACTTGCTTTAATTCGGTACATAAATAAATATAATTATTTCTTATTGTGTGTTCAGCGCCCATATTTAAAAGGGGATTAGTGTGTCTTGACCTAAAAAATTATTGTTTTTCACCATAATTATTTATACTAATTGCAAGTTAAGTTAAAAATAGCACGGACATCGATATATTTTCTGTGCAGGAGTTATATTTTGTAAGAGAATTTCACAAATGATTTATTCTTGGATATAAGTACCTCTGCATTCTACGTAAGTGTAAAATTAAAGTGAGGAGAAAAAAACTTCCGAATTCAATCAACACACGAGTTGATATTCGGTAAGAAAATCGCAAGACTTATGATATGAAATGTAATTCTTAGTTTTTGTTGTTGTACAGGGTGGGTCATTTTCGACACTTTTAAAGGGAAACCCCTTCATCCAATTGAGATAGGTAAAAACTGATGTCGGTGTCTGAGGCTTATTTTTAATGAGAAACACAATGGCGGAAACCGCATGGCGATATCCGTTGTAGTGTTGGAGATACAGGGTGATTTTCGAATATCTGCATTTTAGAAAAATGTCTGTAAATTGTTTTCTGTTGGAAATTTTCAATTTCTGCAAAACATTGATTCAGAACTTTTACGTAGACTCCTATGCCGTTTTCAAAATGAGTATACGGGGTCACGTCAAAAAGTAATCGTACCAAACTTACCTTTTAAATATTTTTATCTATTTTATTTCTCTCATAAATAACCATTTCAAAAATATAACACACTTTATGCTTTACTTTATTTTTTATTTTTAAGCATCTTAAATTTTTGCGTGCGATTTTAAAAGGTGTATTCTGAATATGTCGTCCTTAAACGGCGTAGGCATAGCTTTGTCATTCAGTTCAATGAGCAACGCAATGGAGATAACCACATATCGTTATCTATTATAGTTTCAAAAATACAGAGTGATTCTGTAAAATTTGGATTTTTGAAAAATGTTTGTGGTTTTGAAATGGGTATTTATGAGAGAAATAAAATAGATAAAAATATTTTAAAAAAGTAAGTTTGGTACGATTACTTTTTGACGTGACCCCGTATACTCATTTTGAAAACGGCATTGAAGTCTACGTAAAAAAGTGCTGAAGCAATGTTTTTACAAAAAGTGAAAATTTCACAACAATTTACAGACATTTTTTCTAAAAATGCAGGATATTCGAAAATCACCCGGTATCTCCGACACTACAATGGATATCGCCATTGTGTTTCTCATTAAAAATAACCCTCAGACACCAACATCAGTTTTTGCCCATCTCAATTGGATGAAGGAGTTTCCTTTTAAAAGTGTCGAAAATGGCCAACTCTTTACAGGTCGCTAAAAAAGGGTGTATTATTAAACTTGTTTAATCTTGGTGTTGCGAATTTACATTACAAATGGCGACGTTAAAGAACGTATATGTTGTTCAGTTTTAAGCGCCTTCTTGGTGTTTACTTGGTTTTTATATAGTACTTTGCTTTTCGTAATATTGAAACAAGCAGTTTTTTTCAAAACTACGTTTTATTTGCTTATCTTGTCAAAGTTATTGTTGTAAGAAGGTATGGTATACAGGGCCATTGATAGTCGATGGTAGGTTAAATGCCAATGATTAAAGAATCTGTCGGCAAACTTTTTGATAAAACACAGTATACGTTCTTTAATAGTTTGCTTTTTCTAAATAATGTAAAGAAAGTTAAATATGCTAATCCAAATCGTTTTTCGAATTTTTTTCTCATTTGTTTAAGAGATGCAAGATTATTTTGATCTTTTATAGAAGGGTGAGTCGACTTTCGAAATTTGATTTCGTGATTTTGACGACGTGATTTTACTGTTGTCTAAAAGGTTAAAAAAATAAATATCATAAAATGTTTAAAAAATCTAAAATAAAGTTACCTTTGAAAATGTTGTTATTAACAACTTACCAGCTGTAAATGTGTTTTTTGTTTATAATACGATAATTTGTCAAAACGGTACGTTAGAATCAAACTGAGCGTATAGAAATTTCAATCATCATACAAGGTTTTTCAACTTAATATTTCTGGTTTCAAAGGAGGCTTATAACATTTTTAGTTGTCAAAAAATTCATAAATTGGTTAATATACCTTAAAAATAAAGAGTTTAGATTTGAGAATGACGCGTTTTTTTAAGTAACCCTAAAGAAAAAATTAGACATTGTTAAGTCCGGCGATCGGGCAGGATGTCACTGCGGCGAGAGATTAGCCTTTTTGAGAAAACAATCTCAAGTTTTTGTTCGACTATTTTCACAGCCATACTGATTAAAAAGTTTTGTTCTTTGTGACTTTCAGTTTTTGAAATTTGAAAACTCCCGCTAGGTGTATGAATTTTAAATTTAAAGCTAGACTGTCTCGCATTTGGGGCAATTATAAATCAAAATGTGTTTTATGTTTTCCAAAATCTTCTTTTCCTTAGAATACTATTCATAATTTAAGAAAACAGAAATAAAGTTTCGAAGTTTTGAAACTAGAAATATTATTTTGAAAAACCTTGTATTTGATTTTACAGTTTTCGAAAATTTTAAGAAATCACCGACATTAAGGACATTGCTTATTGTTTTTGAATGATACGTTGTATATGATTGGAAATCCAAAACGTTGGTATAATGAACCACAGCATAAGCAGAGAGTAGACTGAAGATAATTTTGACAGCTGAGTAGAATTGGAAAAATTGTGATGCACGAACATTTTGAAACTTGTCACTTATGTAAATATTTTACCAGCTTCTTATAATACAATAATTTGCCAAAAGGGCATGTTATAATCAAACTGAGCATATAGGATTTCTAATTCTAATATTTGGTTTTAAACTTTTCGAAGATTTCAAGGACTCTCGACATTAAGAAACTCATTTATAGTTTTTAAAAGTGACTGGCAAAGAGTTTTAATCAAATGAGAAAAATTTTTGTAATTGAGATATCCGAAAATTTTTTTTGGCAAATATATTCAGCATATCGAATGACAAAAAAAGCATTTTGACAAATGTCATATGACCACTGTCATGGCGGCAAATTTAAAAAATATTCCTTAAATATGTAAAAAGTGAGGTTAGATGACAAGATATTGAAAAATGCCTAAGAGAAAAGTTGTTTAAAATTAGATATAGGTCTATGTGCAAATTTTCAAAAGAAAATAACGACTTTTAAAAAATATCAGTTTTCCGGCATTTTTCCGGAAATATAAAGAAAATAAAATTTTTTGCGTTTGATTTGCATAAAACACAATAAAACCAACAAATAAACTTCACAATCCAGTAATTTTGATTTATTAGTCTACCAATGGAAGGTAAAGAACAATCAATCAATCAATATTTATTTTGTTTTAAAATTTTATAACAAAAGATTCAGTTTTTTCCTTTTTTTTTTTAAATTTACCATATCATCAAATTAAAAAAACTTTATATTTCATTAAATTATAACACAACTAATTCCTGTTTCCTTCTTCAACCTCCCATACCTCTCTTCTCTAAACTTTCAGTATTTTTTCTTTTCCTCTCCTCCATCACTTTCCTCCTCTCCAACACTTCCCTCATCCATTGTTTTCCTTCCCTTTCTCTCCTAGTAGTAACTTCCATTCCTTTTCCTCGTGTCTTGTTTTCCTGCATCCTTCTTTTATATGTATTATATTTTCCCATTGATCCCCACACAACCTGCATAATCTCTCCTCATCACTCATCCAATATTTATTTTCATTTTCTTCATTACCCATTCTGAACCTTACAATCATTCTTATTTCATTCATTCCTTTTCCTTGTAAAGAACAAAAAACATTGTTTTTTTAGGACGGACTTTGTTGCAAACTCTTTGTCGGTCACTGTATGATGAGATATCAAAAAACTTTGATATCATGAACCACACCATAAGCCGGGGTCTGAAGATTTTCACAGCAGAATAGAATTTTGGAAAATTATTCATATCTACACATTTGTACACAAAATTATAATATGCTGCGGCATTATTATCAGAGATACCACACTTGGTAAAAGTATTTAAAACAAAGAAATGTCGTTTCCCGACTTGAGAAATCATGGCGACTCAAATGTGCCACAAAAATCTATTTGGTTTCAACAAGACGGTGGACCATCTAATTTTATTCTCCAAGTTAGTCAACATTTACCCGGGATTTAAATCGGTAGAAAAGGAAACTTCAGATTTATCTGTGTTTCATTTCTATTTTGAAGGGTTATGTAAAAGTTTTAGTGTATTATAATAAATCATCACCTATTCAACACCAAACCAAAGTTGTACGTTACAACTACCCACGTTAGACGCATTTCGTCTGAGATTTTGCTTGATTTGTTGTAAGATTTTAAAAATATTTTATGCAGTTTTAAAAATTATTAATGATTTTCCTGATATAATTAAAAAGAGTAGGAATACGACACATCGTTGAATTTAGAAATAAATGTTTCTTTTGTGGTTGGCGTTGCATTTCTTAAACAAATGACGATAACCGTTTGGAAAACATTTCAGATGATGAAATTGAACCGGTTTAGAGGAGCCGTTTTCAAAATGTTTTAACATGTCTAAACTTTTTCACGACCCTGAATATTACATGAAAAGTACATAAAGCCTTTGGTAAAGTTTCAGATTAAGTTTTTTTTTTCAAAGACATTTTAGCTACAACGAGCAAGTTGAATTTTCATTTCTTCATCTAAAGTGTTATGCGATTTTCAATAGTAATGTCACAACTCAGCTTTAGAGCTGTATAAACAACTCCGGATAGACTGCAACGCAGTTCACTGGCGTAAAGATGAGGAGAAACTTGCGACTGCTTTGCTTATTGAGTTAGTATGAAAAAGGATTTGACAACTATGACATCCAATAAGGTGAATATCTTACAATCCTATCTTTTCTAAGACAGCCCAGCCAGTTGAAACAGAACGAAAGTTACTCACCTTGCTAAAGTTGGCGTTTAGAAAATCCAGCTTCAATTAAGAGTTGCCTACAACTAGATCGCGAACATCACAAGGGCATTGTACGAAAAACGCAAAAATAGTAATAAGAAATGATGGAAATTGAAAACCTCATCGTCAGTATTCAGTCTAAATTGTGTTTTCAATAGTATTGCTTGTCTCTAAGTTGGTTATAGAACTCACGCCAATCACCTTAAACCTATACAATATAACAGACTCAAAAAAAGTTTGGGTTATTATAGAATTACCTCATGGACCAATGTCAAGTTTTTTTTGTTTTGTTTTATATATTTATTTCTTTTTAAGTTGTATATATTATTACGTTCATTCAACTCTACTCAGCTAATTTCTAACAGTTTCTTTGTGTCTCCAGATTTCTGGGACATTTCCATTTTTGTAACAACAATCAAACGAGCCACTAAGGTATTGGAAACAGGATCGGTTTGTGATTTATGTTATTTTGTATGTTGTACAGGGTGTTTTCTAACTTAGCAAAAATATTTTTCTTCAGCAAAAATTAAGAGGGTTTTTCTTTTTCTGATGAGTAACACCCAGGGTACTTAAAACTGGGTTTTTAATTTTTTTTAAATGACTCCAAGATACATACGTGCAATTTTGTAACACACACTCACCAAAGAGTATTTTTTAAATTTTTTTTACGTTTTTCTCAGGGTTGTAGGGGATAAAATTAACAACTCTTTTTAATATTCTTTTAAAACTTTTTTCTACCTTAAAATTTTAAAATTTAAAATAATTTATTACATTTGCTGCATCATTTAGAAACTTTTTTATGTGTTTAATTTTTTCTTTAAAGTTTATAAGTGTTCAAGTAAAAAAATAAAATGTTATACCTGTACATTTTTGAAACAAAATGGCAGGCCACTACTTTGTCGTAAAAAAGATTAATTTTGAAATTTACATTTATTTCCGTGCAAAAATGGCCCTTGTTTTTGTTCGAAGTGTAACTCAGTAAGGGGTTTAGAAAAAAAAAATTATAGTATAATCCTTACTTTAAATTTTTTTTTTTATACGTTTGGAAACACCCTGTGTAAGAGGGATTAGACGACAACTCACACGATTGGAACAATTTTAAATACCAATAAAAGGATATTTGGTAAATTTCCAGAGTTTTATATAACCCATACAAAAAGGCTCTAAAAAAGGACATTTTTATAATTGCTTATAACTATTTTAATAATAAATCAATTGTACTTTTTTTTCAAAATTTTATTTTTGAAAAAAATATACAAACATATTATTTAATACCTACAATATTATCTTTAATTTTTGTGTTAGAAACTTTGAATAATTGTTCTGAAAGTGAGTGTGTTGTTTTTTTTTTTTAAATTTAACGTCAACTCAATTTTATGTCTGGTTTATTTTTTTAATTAATATTAAATAAAATTAATTTTAATTTGTTCGCAAAAATAACAATCTCGGTCGGTCTGCTGTAAAGTTCACAAGAGATTGTACAATAGCAAACAATCACTCGACAGCTATTTCGTCTTTTTGAGACTCTTCAGGAGTGATAAAACTTGAGTGTTAGTTCACTATTGTACAAATACGAGCATTTTAATTTTTAATAAGTATTCTACCGTTTTTAAAAAAAGTTACACTTTTATATGATGAATTATCTTGATACCACTGACAAATATGGTGTATACTCAATCTGAAGGAATTAGTGTCACAATGTTTTTGTGTTTGGTAGTGGTCTGATCATTAAATTTCGCTTGAAATTTTCAAAAAATGTTTTTAAAATTTATTTATTATTTCTGCTTCAAAGCTTGCAAATTCTTAATTTTTTAACCAAAATCCGTTTTTTCAGAACTTGTTGATGGTCCTTTTTCTATTTTGTGCAAACTAAACAAAAATTTCGTTATTGTTTATTTTAGGGTTTTATTGTCTAGATATCACATAATTTTGGTATTATCATCATCTATGCAGCTACAGTATATAATGGTCGACAAAACAACATCATGAACGGCACCATCTTCTTCATTGCGGTCGTTGTTATTTAGGCTATATTCAAGATTAAAATTATAATTTCTTTTTACATGACATACATAAGTAATCAAAATGGCTCAAAAATAATCTTTTGTAATTACACTAAAGATTGCCATAAACTAACATAAATATTTATAATAAAACACCTAATACAACCGTACACAACATTTTCACTAAATAAATGGAGTAATAATCACTTGTCAGAATTAATAATTCATTGTCGATCTATAGGAATCAAAAGCCACCTATTTTCTTCAGACACTATTATGAAACCTAAGGGTTCTTTATAAGGAAAGTTATAATTAGTGATATTATTAGTTAGACTATTAAAGACCCCCAAAGTGAAAAGTTGAATAAACGACACTTTTTCTACACCTACAATACTTGCAATTGCATTTATCAATATAATAAAATTTGAGAGGTCAATTTGTTTAACAAAGTTTCTGCACAAATCTGATTGGACGTTTTGCGCATATTACGTGTGACAGTTTCACAAGTAGCGTTTATTATTTTTTCCAAAACGTATAATACAAAATTATTCATGTATATCGTATATTAAAGAACTAACTTTTGGTGTTTATACATACATGTAAAAGATTACTTTCGGGTTTCGGTAGTGGACTTTTACACAAAATTGTATTTATGTTGGAAACAGTGTTTATTAAGTAATTTAATACCGGTACATAGGTGTTTACTTTAAGAAGTAGCAAATCCATTTAACCCTGAAGCTAAAAACCACCACCAACGCACAATTACTTGTTGATTTACTTGATACAAATCCCATAAGTGATAATTTCTGTACAATTGGTTATTTAATAAAACTGTCAACGTAAAAAGAATTCTTTTGTTTTGTTAAAAGTATAAGTTTTACAAAATAACAATTTTTAATTTAAAATTATGCGATTTTACAAATTTTGTGATAGGAATATTGTTAATCCTTAAACATTAAAAAAAGATAGTTAAAAAAATATTAAGGAGTTTATAAAATTTTTGTCTTCCCTTTTACATTTTACGTATTGGTTTGTTTAAAATAAATTTTGTCTATTTTATATTTATTTAAATCAAGTAGGTGTATTTAATGTTTTAGTTTTTCGTATAATTTAGAATTTCTTAAAATGCCTAGTAAGTTTTATAGTGACGTGTTTCTTGCTAATGCTACATTATGAATTGAAGTAAGTAGTAAATAACGTGCTATTAAACGCTACCATATCATTAGAAGCCATGAACGTCTGCTCACTGATAAGTATGAATATCGAATGTGATCGTTGTTCAATAAGACCGAACCATTAATAGTAATATCCCGTTAAGTACAACCCGTGTAAGTTATTCACGTCTATTATCTACAACGTTTTTAAATGTCTTACTAAGAACATTATCATTACCATAAATTTGTAAAGAGCTTAACCCACACATCATATAACCATTTTGATTACTACCCTTTTGACTAATGGCAATAAAACCGTTAAAAACTTTAATAACACACTGAAAGGTTTTCGCTTTTATAAATCCAAATTAATTTTTAGTTGCACGAACGCTATAACGAAATGAAACTGAGAATTACAACAGTTTACCTTCGAATAACAATTCAATAAAGCCATTTCGTGATCTAAGTAAGCTCCTACCGTGTGTAATGGCTTACTTTAACTGTTCATCGAAATCCACTGAGGCTTAATGTGCCCGAAATCAATTTAACTGAAAATATTACAACATCTAACTTCAAGAAACGACTGCCACTAGATAAAATGTAACCATCGGTTCTGTATATTTTAAAGTGATTGAATTTTTTGTTTAGTCCACGAGAAATGACGTAATGCAATTTGTTCTTTTAACAATGACAATACGTGGATATGCTTTTAATAGGTAACTTTATCCTTTTATCTTTGGTAACTATATAACTATTAAGAGGGAATGATTTTTTTTAAACAGGATGTACCTATCTATAAAATGAGTAAAAAACATACAAATGAACAAAAGGAAATACCATACAATTGAATTTTGTAGGAAAGTCAAAATGAATCTAAATTAGGGATACAATATAATTTTGAAAAATTGGTAAACATTAGTACAGAGTGTTAGTTATAAACAAATTTAAAGGAAGTGACCCCGAGAAATGGTGTCACGTCTCAAAAACACCAACAATCTAATCCCCGATAACTCATTTCCTTTGAGGTAGAATATAATGAACTACACTGATGTCTCCAAATAAATGTACAGAAGACGTTCCCTCCCACAATTGGAAAAAAGTACCAAATCGTTAGCCTGACCCAATTGGGGTAGAAAAATTACCTACGTTTAAAAATATGTTAGAAAACAATAATGCGAAAAAAACAATCAAATAGCAAATTCCTGGCAAAGACATAAATTTTAAATATTTAGGATCTAGGAAATATTCCAAAATTATCCGTATTAAGATACACTAGGAAACACTTCTGCAAAAACAAATGTATGAATTTTTGTTTTGGTATCGGGAAAAATAATTCTTAACCGTGTTCTTGCTGTCTGTTCAGTGTCCTAAAGTTTTTAGGCTTTATAATGTACCGAGGAAGATGCTTGTCAAAATATTAACAATAACATCAAAAACTGCAACTGAACATGGTAACACTGAATTTGTCGGGCTGGTGAGGCAAAAGTTCTTTAAAACGAGTTTTGTTGTGTCTCTTGGTTTACCGTACATATTTTGTGATACAGTGCATACGGTTTATTTTATAAACTCCAATTTTTAACTAGTCATTGAATCCTTTAAAATTGAACTTAAGGAATTTAGTGCAACATCAATGTAAGAGTAAACAGTACTGTAATTATAATTACTCTAAGTAATAGAAAATTAGAACAGAACTGCTAAATTAGGAAAAAGTACATCAGTTGTGTACATATTGTGTATATTCTTTCTAAATGGAGGTGAATAAAAGGACTTTTGTAATTTGACTTGGTTACTAAAGTCAAATTACAAAAGTCCTTTAGAGTCGTCGGTTCGAACCCTCCCCGAGACGATATTTTTAATTTTTTCTTTAGTAAGTTAAAAACTTACAATTGAGTATAAGAATATTTTCTAATAGACATTTTACCACTTAATTATAATTAACATAAATGGTTTATACCAGATGTCCCAAAAAAGTGTTAACATGGATTAAACATTAACCTGTAAAACCCTATGGCCAATGTTAAATGAAAAGCACTGTATAGAATGATCACTTTAACTCAGCACTGATGACAAAAGGCATGATGAATCACCAAAATCCAGTACTTACCTCAATCTTCACTTGGATTGTTAGACAGAAGTTTATCTATATCTAGAACCCTAATGGTGTGAGCGCACGGAACCAATCTAAATCCAGCACTACGATGGTAAGAGACAAAAGAATTTACTTCAATCTATTAATGGTAAGGCTAAAGAACTTACCTAAATCTAGTCATTTATCATAGTGTATCAGAAGATTACACCGGAGGGCTAAAAACTCATCTAAATCCAGCAAAATTTAACATTAAGTATCATATAAGCGAAGATCCAATCCAATATAAATATTCCATTAACGTTTAAAATGACTTACTTTCATCATTAAATATATGTGGTCTGGAGCTTCTTTTAAAATAGATTCCAGTTGATCACTTGTTAATAATCTTGATTTCTTGGGGTATAATCTTCATTATTTCTTTTAAAAAATGGTCTTAATTTAGAAAATTTTTTTACTTCTATATCATGTGTGACATTCAACGTCGGTTTAACCATTGAATAATGGGACCACAATGTGGATGATTTCAAACTTTTCAGTTGAATTTTTGCGCCAATATGTTTTAAGAACTTCTAAAGATATTTCTGTCATGTTGGATTAATTCTTCTTCTGGTTTTTTAAACACGAAACCCCCCTTAATTTTAACAAACCTGCTCTATCCTTTATCTCCTTTCCGTTTTTTGAGTTTCTTTTTGTTGGCTGGAGAAAAAATAGTATGTTTTATTTGGATTAAAAGTGACTTTGACTGAATAAATTTTGCATTTCTCGATTTCGCTGCGCTCTGTCTTGCAAATGCAAAATGTACTCGTCAAAAAGTGTCACTTTTAATCCTTATACAGGGTGGTGCTTTTGAAAACGGGTCATAGGGATTTAGCATTTTGAACTGTTTTTTTCGAATTCCTGCTCGCCTTTTAAGTTACAAAATGGTTTTGATATCAAAACGCGGCTAAAATTATTGTGCATAGCGCTCGCTATCAAAAATCAGCTGAATTACACTTGTCTTTTGAAAATTCATCAATAAAAATTAGTAATTTTTGATGTTTATTTAACTGTAACTTTTCTATTTCATTTCGTTCTAATATCATTCGAAGCTGTTCCTTGGGAAATGTTGATTGTTTAGGCAACTCAATACTATTTTTCTTTCATTATCAAAACTTACTTTTTATTTTTTATTGACAAAATTTTGAAAACAACGTGAAATTCAGCTGACTCCTAATAGCAACAGCTTATACGGACTAATTTTAGCTTCATTTTGATACCAAAACCATTAACCTATGACCCGTTCTTAAAAGCACCACCCTGTATATAGTTTGTGAAACTAAAGCCTAATTTTATAAATTCTTCAAAATCGCTCTTAACTAAAGGAAATTTTAGAAGAAGTTCGTATAAAGAACATTGTTTAAGTGAACTAAATTTTTTATAATACAATTTTTTAGTGTGTTACTTAAAGGTTAACCAAACTAAACAAATTTTAGTGTGTTATTGATTGAGTTTAAATTCTACTTCATATGGAATTTACTGAATTTTAATCTAACTGTGCCAATTAAAATAATAAATTTAACTAATCGCTGCATTTTAGCCTACGTGAAAAACTATAAATTTTTAGTTCTGTTTTTATGCTTTATTAATGAAACTCTAAACTTTCAGTGACAATAAAGCTGTTTTTGATTTGATCCAATTATTTTAAAAACGGATCAGTTTGTTGTATTATATGCAATTTTTTGGTTTTTAAGGTATTTTCAAAATTTTTAATTGAAAAAGATTTGTCAAAAAAGTACATTATCGTTAGTGACATTTATTATACTAAAAAACATTTACATAAAATAAAAGCATCAAAGGATGTTTTTCTTATAAGAAAATTATCTTTTTGGAAAAACGTAGTTTGCAAGCAAAACTTTGAAGCAGATCTCTAAAATACGGCAATTAAAATTCCATATCGATTTTCGACAATTAAA
>JALBCR010000841.1:0-121865 GCA_030710515.1 Abscondita cerata
TCGGTATTGCTTCTGGTTCAGTTACGTATTGCTAACATCTTCCAACAAGTACATCTTCATCTCTTGCCAAGAACTTAAATTTGTCAAACTTAAGAATCAGAACGTACTTAGATCTAGTATTTCTATACAAAATATTTAATTTACATGTTTATTGCCCTGATTTATTAAGTAGATAATACTGCATGTGCCAAATATCAGTACTCGCTCAACACATCTTTGCAAAATCCTTTTATAGAAGAAATTATCACATACAATAGTTTTTCCCTCGATCTTTCAATGCAGCCAATGCTTCTGGAGATGTTTGTTTTTCTCTCACCTTAGCAAACTATAAAAAACGAATACATGCATTAGTTTGTGAGTAACTATGTTTATTCTTTGTTCTAATATTACTATTAAATGTATTGCGGTGTTCTTATGTAGTTTATTTTCAATTTTTTGTTTTTGGTTTTTCAATTTTGTTGGTTTTAAACTTATCTACCTTTAAGAATGTAAATGTATTTCATTTTGAGTGCAATAATTAAACACACTCTTTTGTCTCTTTATTGCTTGACTCTGATTTTAATTTTATTTTTAGTATTAATATTAAGTAGAGTTGTATTATGAAATGAGTTTAATTTCTAATATTGTATCTATTGTATCTAGGGTATGCTTGCCCGTTAAATAAATAAATAAAATAGAAATTAAACATTATGTGTTTAAATCTAAAAATAGGAAGTCACAACAATGTTCTTTCGTTCGTTCTTTTGTTTTATTTGGTTTGCTACTAAAGAGATAAAAACGGCTTAAAAACTTATACAATACGTGGTAGGTGTGTGCCGAAGAGACGTAAAACTTTGAATTACTACAGTCAAAACTATTACTAATTAATTATATTAGGGTCTTAAGTAAGTTTTATATCCGTATTACAAATATCTACAACCTGTCGTTCTCAAATCTTGCGATTACATTAAAATAATCAAATACAAATGTACACAAATCTCTTCACATTAAAACGATCATAACTTAATGCGTAATTAAATTTTTTGAGAACGACAAGTTCTTGTAATTGTGTAATATATTACCATACCTACTTTCTACCTAGGTACTCATAACGGTGTTTTGACTGTAGAAAATGCATTGATTTGGCATTTACCAACAAAAGCATCAAACCATCTTAATAAATAAGATAATAACCGACCACTATCGACATTTCTCTCGCTATCACAATGATCCGATTTGACCCTATGCTATTAATTGTACGCATAAATAGTTTAACAACTTTACAGAATATCGTTTTAAACGCATGTTATCTGTATTATTCTATCTCTAATCAAGTACCTATATTGAAATAATCATTATTGTTAAAAGATATAAATAAAAGTAATTTTTCTTTGAAGAAAAATTACACATTTTGCTTAATTTGAATAATTAAATTAAATTAAAAGTAAACATCTACGTAGGTTATAAAGAACTTGAGTTTATGACAATTGGGATCTAGAACGAGATAAAATGGGTCCCAAAGTTCGTATTATTTGGGAATACAAACTAATTGAATTAGAGCGAAGGCGTTGTCTAAGATTTTAATTAATCAATTGCATATTGTTCTGTTATTGATAAATGATTTGTCCCACGAGTCAGCTTTTTGATAAATGACGTAAAAACACGCACAAGTCGTCTCGCGTCTGGAAATATTGATATTCGATTACGGTTTACGACTACAAATAACTACAGGGGCATTAAAATTTTACGAACGTTATGAGTCTTTTCAGAAGTTTTTAGGATACGTAAAATTGCGCATGTTTTACTTTAGTATTAAACTTTCTAATTTAGAAGTCTATAAAACTTCATTACTAATTGCTATTTAATATTTCAGGACACTTAAACTTACATATTTCTGGAAAGGTGTTACTTAAAATTCTACTTCTGCGACAAACTTAGTACTACAATGAAACTTGTTGCATATTTTATCCAAATTAATCAAATATGTATTGTTAAAAAGTTGTTTTTCTTTAATTACTTGGTAAGCAACATGTGGCTCGAGTAAACTACTATTCTTGATTAGTGCAACACTCTTTAGTAACTAAATGTTCTAACAACACTACAATTTCAAAGTTCCTGAAAGCTCTTGATTAAACCAGGTACAAATGGAAAATGTTGTTAACTTTATTAGTTTAAGAGCATTCATGTTAGCGCAAACAACTAACGGGACAAATTCGTTTTACTCTCACCCATTTAACAAATGTCCCATCATTAACGTTATGAAAATAATGTTGCAAGCGCTTAAGTTTTACACAAAACATTTGGTTGTTGCTCACTGAAAATGTTAGGGTGTTTAAGCACTTATCAATTATAAACAAAATCATTTTCAACTTCAACAAAGCTTAATTAAAATTCTATTTTGCTGTTGATTATATATTTTTAATTGAGTTGCTATTGTTTCCAAAATTAATATACAAAATATCTAGATTTCATAAAAGTTTCAAGAATTATTAAATATGTTTTAATTATTGCATCTTAATTTACATTTTGGTTAGCAGTTCTTCTTTGCAAGATGTGCACGTTATACATCTTACAGTTTGTTGTCGGAGCAATAATAACAAATGCATTGCTATAATAGGTTATTAAATTTTGTTTTAAAATTTTGTTATAAATTTATTTTTCAATCACGACAAATAATTTTTTCTCTTGTATCTCAGGGTTCAATTTTACCGGGTAGAAAATGTGCTTTGTGTGTGTGTAATCTAAATCAACCTTTGCTTTAACTTTAATAATAATCATCTTTTTGGTCAAAAATAATAGCCTTATTATTTTCTTATAGAGCCTTAATCAAAACACATCACATGTACCAAACACAAAAAAAATTATAAACAAAATTTTATTAATCAAAATTACAATGCCGTATTAATTTTCAAACCGGCAACTGATTTTTCTTTTGAATCAACGACGCGTGTTTCGGTGAATCATTTGTAACTAAACCGCTATATAAGTGGGACATTAACGGGCGTTTAAAAATTATTTATAAAAATTCCTAACACTTACTAAACTACTACAAATTAAATCTGACCTTAGTCATAGTTATCACAGGTACGTGCTGTATTTTCTTAATTTTGTTTATGCCTTGGGAATTCTGTTCGCTTTTGATGATTTTGGGTCCTTCCACCATCAACACTGCTTTCCAATACGATGTCTTCGTACAAACTTTCACTTGGTAAGTATTTGTTAATTTTTGTTTCTGTGTTTTCACATAAATTTAAATTACTTTTGTTGATATGTGTGCACTTCCCCGAATTATTTTCATTTATTTACTTGGTGCACTAAATTTTATTTTCGCGTCACATTAATTTTTTTTAAATTTTTTTGTTTTACTTTTGTGACGTCATACACTGCTTTTTTTTATTTAAATTTTATCATACTGAACGATGTTCTTTTACCGCGTCAAAATTTTAAGAGGGTGAGCGTCGGTTTTACCTCCTAATTTATCAAATTTCAAATAATGGCCTATTTTAATTAATTTTACTAACTAGGGTGTTGTTTCAATTAAAACACGTTTATTAATTATTTGAACATTCTGACCCAGTGTTTCAAAAGCACATGATTTTTTTTTCTTTTTAACTGTTATGATTTTTACCAATGACATTGAACTACTAATTGCTTAAATACACTATCACTAATGCTACATTTCTTTAAGTTAAATGGTTGGATAACATTATTAGAGTTGCTGTATCTACTGATTGAAATTGCAACAAGGTACACGGTCCAATTACATCAAATTCCCTGACAGCTGCCATAATCCTTCCTAAACTTACTGAACCACCTAAGAATACAAAATCTGAGGCTTATTTACAAATGGATCATCGTGGGACTGATTCAAATGACTTTTTAGAACTTGGAGATGCGGATAACATCGCAGTATATAATAATTTCGGATAACTTTCCCGTAGCTCGCTTGTTAGAAAGGGTTGTAGAAAATAGTTAAAGATGACAAAGTGACAGAGCTCACAAAACCCAGGCGCCACCTACCAAAATGTAGTAATTAGTTTTAAGCAGTAGGAACTTAAAATATAAATTATTTTAAAAAAGCTCATCTTTAAATTATTATTAAGTATTAGGTAGTTTCCTAACCTAAGTTAGGTCTTTACTAAAGAGTGTGCCAAAGAATTCTACTTCAATGACATTTATTATAATTTGGTTTTGTTAATCCATGTACATTTTGTGTGTTCTATTTTACAAATATAATCATGTTATTAATTGACGTACCTAATAATTGTAATTTTATATGTGTTTTATAAACTGGATCTAAATATATGTATTTCATTACAGTCTATTTGCTGCCCGTCATTGACATTCTAAATCTTTGATACCTTGGGAAAAGGTTGCATACACGCAATCGAAACGTCGGATAGAAGATACTTAAATGTCATTGAAGTAGAGTCCTTCGGCATTCTCCTCAGTAAAGGCCTAACTTTGGTTAGAAACTCACCTAATATTTAAGATACAAATAAACAAACTGTGCAAACTTGAGAAACATATCATTTACAGAACTATCCTTTTAAAATACACAAAAGTATATAATCGTAGAGAAATTTAGAAGAGAATACATGTAAATACTAAAAGATAATATCATAAATAATCTAATTGGAGTCCTAATTTATAATGGCAAACTTTCAGCCGTATACTCAACTAAAATCTCGACCACCGACAAATTAAATAATAATACTTCGATTATTACTTAAAACCAAGTAAAAAAAAAAAACTGATTAAATTTAAATTACACCCCAAAATTATGTATTGCTAGTGACAATTCTGTTTAATTCTAAAGAGCAAAAAACAATTGTGCAATATAACTTGTCGAAGGATCCTACGATTGCATCAAACTTTACAATCTTGCGTATAAAATGACAGGCAACCAGGCCTAATACTAATACATGCATGCAAACGTAATTATAGAATATTAAATTTGCTCTATAAAAGCCCTTCTAGGTGGAGGTGGGAAGAATGCTCAGCTAGTAAGCTAGTAATCGCTTCGACGTTTCGCCTACCGTTGTGTGTGAGCTTTATTTAATAAACGCTTAAGAGACAACAATGTTTTAAAGTTTTAACTGTTGTCTTTAAAATTGAACACTATCATCTTTTGATGATTGACCACCAACTTGTTTTTTTGTAATCAACCTTGATAAAGGCCCACACAGCAGGTGGGCAAAACGTCGACGATTACTACTTACTAGTTAGATATTCTTCCCTCCCACCTAGAAGGGTTCTTATAAAGCAAATATAATATTAAATAAATTTTTTGGAAGCACACTTTATAGTAATTATGTGAAGTTGATAGACAATGAGTCTCACAGGTTAGTAACATAACAGAGTTAGTTAGCCAGAGGTGTGGATTTGTCCAGGTACGACAATTCAAATTTGATACGACATGTGATAGTTGCAGAAAATTACAAAATGACGATTACACGAATGTCCGACCTATTTCAGGGAAAATGCTTTACCTTCGGCTAGCTGAGAAGAACCAGAGGTTGTTATGGCAGTACGGACGACGATAGAAACTAAAACGAAAAGTCGGATCAGAATAATTCTGGTTTAATAACGTCGAACCGTCGATACAATAGAATTCTTTTAAACCATAAATCCTAGCAAGTAAGAATTTATGGTCGTAGTACGGAAATGTTAACATCGTAACATCAAAAAAAATGGGTAAAGACTTATAGTTCCATCAAACTTCGAAGGTTAAATTTTTCGGTGTGTTTGAATATTACTTAAATACCTGGAGGTCTCGAGATGATAAACTCGGGATAAGCTGAGATGAATCAGCGGTTGTTGTGGCGGAATAGACGACGATGGAAACAAGACCAGAGGTCAGATAAAAATAATTCATTTAATAACGCCAAAACCTGGTAGGTCGGTTCAATACCTTAAATTTTTTTAATAGATTCTATTATGTTTGTGGTACGCAAATTTTAAAACCACAACATTGACGACTTGGTAAGGACTTATAGTTTCCAGCAAACATCAAGAAGGTTACGTGTGGTACAAGCATTAAATCTATCCTTAGATAGCGCTTTGCACTTTAACACACATGCCGTTACAGTTAACTGTTGGCATTTTCTTAGTTTATACTATTCATACGTGTCAATGTTTACACACGAGATGTCAGAAGACACACATTTTACTTATAGAAGTTACATTTATCGGTCGTATAAAGCAATAGATAACCGCAAACTTACGAAATGGGAAAAAAACCCTAACAAACTTCAAACTGGTACCCATAGTACGTTGCGCATACACTATCATCCGTGGGAGCCGATCGTCGGCTGACTAAAAACGGAAATACTGGCACGTACCGTCCACAAAACTTTCTAGATGATGAAATTTCAAACTACATTAACTAAATTACAATCGAAAAGATGAAACAGCAAACATTTATTTTTATTCAAAGTGAAGTCAATGCACTGACGCAACTTGTAACGATGCAAGATAAGGAAATTAAACAATATAATTCAACTTAATTTAAAACAAACACAAATTCCAAAATTTTGCCTTAAAATGATAACGCCGCAATCAATTTAAGAAATTTTTAATATTTTTATCAGAATTAAGCCTCCATTGAACAGAATAAATAATTAGTGGGTTGCTATTTAAAAAGTGTAACTTTATGCTACCCACTAAAAACTAAATATCCGTATAAACAAAAAAAAATTTAAATATGCAGCTTTTCAATAGAAACCAAGGCCGGAGTAACAGTCAACCCTGTATATTATAATATCATAATTTTTGTTTGATAATAAAGAAAAACAGTATGCATCTCTCTTTAACATGGATTGCGAAATTCAAAATTTCTGTACAGAGCTTGTAAATAATAATCATCAATAACCGCATTACATGTGTCAGAGAAAAAACAACCAATATTTTATTTTTGAAAAACTTGGCAGAATATATAATACGTATTTTTTTTATTTTGAGAAAAATAACTGCAGTTTTCGTTAGATTTAAGCTAGCGTGCTTGACACAGACTTTAATCTACTTTGCGGAGTATATCTTTGTTTAATTTGGAAATCATGACTGTCTGTTTGCTCAATGCTATCTTACACACTACAAAATTTGTTACATGGGAGTTCGGCCAAATCGCCCAATGGACAAATCGCAGAATTTGTGGACAAATCGCCGAAAAACTTCTGTGAAAAAATCTTCGAAAAATGACAAAATGCCGAAATGTTTCAATGGACACATTACCGAATGTCGTCAAAACGCCAAAAAGTTAAAAAGCGACGCCTTAGCGATTGTAACCTGTCGTCGTCCCCGAACTCCAACTGAAACCGCGGACAAAACGCCGAAAATGTTTTTCGGGCCAAATACCGAAAATGCATTGGTGGACAAATCGCCGTAAAATATTTCTATGGACAGTCGCTGAAAATGTTGCTGTAATCAAAACGCCGAAAGTGCTTTGGTGGACAAATCGCCGATAATTATTCTGTGGACAAACGCTGAAAATGTTTCTGTGGACAAAACTCCGAAAATACTTCTGTAGACCAAACGCTAAAATTACTTTTGTGGACAAAACGCTTCTGTAGACTATAAAGTTGTTTTTATGTGATCGGGGATTAACGGTGTTGGTTGGTAGGTTACAGTTATTACAATTTCTTTCTTAAAAAGTTACACTCATAAAACTTTTTTGTTTCACGTAAAATTTGTTTTAATCAATTTAAGTTGTTTTCATATAGAAGTATAGAGCATACTTGTTGAATACCACTGCAAATTGGACAGCTTTTGAGCAAACGTCTTAGAGTCAACGTACTGTACTTTACTGTAGCACTTTCGGTATTTGTGCACAAAATATTTTCGGCGTTTAGTCATTTTTCAGCAATTTGTCCACAGACATTTTTGGGCGATTTCTTCACAAATTAGATGTTTTGTCCATTCTGCGCTTTGTCCACTCGGAAATTTGTCATAGACCCGTCATATGTAGATTAATATTTTGGTAACCAGTTTTCTAACTCTAATTATAGGAGATGAAGATGAAAAATTCCAATCAACTACTGCGTTTAGATCCGAATCTACACAATAGTCCATAAACAAAACGACAGTCCAAACCAATTTATCAAATGTTACATATTTATATCTAACAATGTACATTTATCGAATGCATTTATTCAATTTGTCTAGTTGCGCAAGTTTGGTCAGCTTATTTTTGTTAATACTTTTCTTATTTAATTGTTTTTAGGGTCTTTTTTTTTATACCTTTTACGTCCTTTTCTGTTACCTTTACTTTGAATTTTGATTTTGCCGTCTCAAATTATTTTGATACCTGCGATTCCGTATCGTCCATTGTGATAGAAACCAGGGATATTCTTAAAGTCACTCGTTCATAAGCGTATACGTTTGAGAGCAAATGGTTTAGAAACCACAACACAAAGTACTCATTCTTGAAGTCGTGCGTTTGCTAGTTACTGGGTTAGCCTACGAAATGTTTGGCAACACTGCAAGAGTTTGTTTTACTTTAACAGCTGATTGACATTTTAGGTTAATTTTTTCAAAAAGCATTTGTATATTTTCCCTTGTTCTTATTCAAAAATTCTTGTGCGTTTCTTGCTATATTTGCACAAGGAAAAAACAGTGGGAGGAGAAAAAAGTATTGCTAAGGTTAGACGATATTTTTCAAAAAATGATAAGTTCAGATTAGGAAACAAATTTACTAAAAATGTTTCAGTTAACGAAAGACATAGTGCGTACTTTAGTACAAATTCTTACACTATTTATGATTCCAACAACCAGGAAGTTTTCGGTCGCAACAGTATTAATTTGGTTATCAGTTAACAGATGTATTATAAAAATTTCAAAGGCTTTACATAATTCATCGGTGTAGATTTCCAGGAGTTGTTAGTTGTATGGATTGCACTCATTCTGCAATACATCCACAACCGAAGATGAACATGTGTTTGTAAATCGGAAGCAAAACCATTCATTAAATGTGCAACTAGTAAATATTAAAGTATGATCATGATTCACTTAACTTTTACTATCTTTTAGACATGTGACTATACTTTAAAAATCCTTAATGTAAATTCGGAATTTCCTGGAAGTTCCCATGATTCTTATATTTTGGCACAATTAAATGTCAGGGTTGCTTTGAAGAGGATTTACAAGAAGAACAACAAATACATTTTATTTATTGGGTGTTATGTATTAAATTATAATATAAAGGTGATTGATTAATGTTAAATTTAGAAGATTAAGAATATCATTTAGATCTCTGGTTAATCACTCCCATTGAAAATGATCCTGCATCCGATACACCAAAGGAACGTTATAACCAATTACACAAATCAATCCTGGGCATAATAAAAGATGTAATGGTGTTTTCAAGCAAAGATTTCGATGCTTTATAAACGATAGAGAGTGCTCTATTATAGCCCACAGACTGCATCAATGATAATAACATGTGCATTACAAACAATGTCCCAGTACCTGATGAAGAAACTACGAAATGAAAAAAAAATACGTGACCTATGAACGAACGTAATCAAAATAATATAAGTTGTAGGAAGGAACCCCGATTTAGCAAAAGGTAGAAGGATTTGGAATCAAATGGTAAATAATAAGTGCTGTTGCTTTATTTTCTTATATCACTCATAAAGATTTTGAGGATATAAATAAAGAATTCAAGTAAGAAAACAATTATTAATTTATCTATACTGCTGAAACCAAAGACGACAAATCAGCTTAACTGCAAGAATGTGATCACCCAAATCCTGAATGACACCGCCTTGTACTATCATTTTCCGCTAAAACAACATTCCTTATTTTTTACGTTTAAATATTAATACTATAAGTACCTACTTTATTTAACTAAACTCTTCTAAAGTATTCTTTTAATAACGTGAATGCCTGCTACCTTTTATTTATTTAAAATTAATTAAATATTGAATGTGTTACTACCGGTAAAGAAAATGGATCCAATTCCTATTTAAATTATGACCAAACTATTTACTTTTACAATTTACGTATTTAGCCTAATGAAAACTATTCCTTATTTATTTATATTGAACCTTTAACTTTGTATTAAATAATAAATCTTTGTTCCTAATTATATGTGTTTGGAGACCCATTCTTCAGAAAGGTACAAAACGACTATTACACGTTTACAACAATTCTTTGTCTTTTGCTCTTAAAAAACTATACTTATACTATTTCCGTATACTTGTGTTTGTAAGCTAAAAGTAATCATTATGTCCAGATTAAACATAAATCAATTAAAAAAAAAATATGAGTACCTACTGTGAGTCGTCTAAAAGTGAACATATATCATTTTATTTTAAGGTAATACTTTTAAACAAGAAAATTAGAACAGAATATTCTAAATTAGGAGAAGATACATCATGAATTAAACTAAATAACTGAAACTTAAAAATAATCCTTCTAAACTTTTTCTACAACTTAGGAGCCTAGTACCGTGTAAAATCTGTTGATATAACAAAAGATGCAATTTACAAAGAAAAATTCACCAAACTTATGAACGTAAATTTACTCCAAAGTAAGACTAAATTGAAATCAGAATTTTTAAGTAGGCGATTATTATTTGCAATTAATCTTACAAAAAATTACCACAGATATTTGAAGTCAAGCACAAAAATAAATTTAACTTCTCACTAATATATTGTCAATATAAACCATTAGATATTACTCGAATCAGCCATAAGTAAGACAGTAACAGTTTATGAACTGTTGTTATAAGCGAAAGTCCACTTACCACAGAATATTGTAATTGTAAGAAAAGCTATAAAACGAGAGTATCTTAATGTTGAAAAAATAACAATTACTTTTATTCCTCTCTGTGGTTGTGATTCTAAAGTTTATAAAATTATGATTTCAATAATTGGTATAACAGCTTTTATTACTTCACACTTACACTTTTATTAACTTAATTAATTTTTAAAAAAACACTTTAAACCTTTATGAGCTTTTGAATTTATAATTATTATACCAAATTATTATTAAAACAAATTTAATTTTTGTTTAACATTAGTTTCTAGCACAATATTTTATTCTAAGAAAACACTATAAAAATAAATTCGATTATTGTATTATACAGGGTGTCCAGAAACTCTCCTGACAAACGAAGACCGGAGATTCCTCAGATAATTTTAAGACAATTTAACCCAATTCACCTAGTCCGAAAATGCTTCCTAAAGGAGCTAGAGCTCTTTGAAGATGGCGCCTGGTAAAGTAAAAAATAAAAGGTAAACTTCTCCAACTGACAACAATTTGACAATGAAAAACGTAGGATTTACTTTTGTTGGCAGTTCAGAGCCAACTAGTGCAAAAATATAAATTTAACTTTAATGACAAAAAACAAAAAAATTCAAATCCATTTTCTAGAAAACGGTGTATCCTAATGACTTAAAGTAAGAGTACCTTTTAGTACTAGAATACCTGAAAATTTAATAATCTAGTGTCACAAATGCTTAAAAGTTAAAGACAAAAAGTTATGCGTTAAAATAACCGTTGACCTATCCAAAACGGACGCCTATGACCGGTACTAGAAATTCGCAATTGATGGAATCGATTCATCTCTGAAGGCTAAATAAGCATACCAGTTTTGTTTTTCTAAGTAAAAGCGTTCTAGAGGTATTTAAAAAAACTATTTACAAGTCGTTATTTTCAAAGAGCTCTAGCTCCCTTAGGAAGCATTTTCGGACTAGGTGAATTGAGTTAAATTGTCTTAAAATTATCTGAGGAATCTCCGGTCTTGGTTTGTCAGGAGAGTTTCTGGGCATCCTGTATAGGCGAGTTAATTACAGTAGTTGCCGTTTCTGGCATCTCATTCTCTTTCATTTATTTCTGTATATATTTTTTTCTTCAATTCAGTCCTAGGTCTACTTCTTTTTTTTTCTTTGGGACGGTATCCAGTCAAATGTTTTCCGTGTTTCTATGTTCTGGCATCCGTTTCATGTGTCCATACCAGAGAGTAATATGTTTGTTTCCACGTGCATTTTGTCTTACGACTTCGTTTCTTATACAGGGTCTACCACAAAACCCATTGATTAGAAGTTTACAGGGTTTTACTATTTACAAATTTAAAACTTTTAGGTTAACAATAACCCATAGCCTTCTTTTGTTCTAAAATATTTCCGATGTTGTATAACTTCCGGTATAACCGGAAATTGTTATAAACTTTCTTAAGTTAAATGAAACACACTGTATATTATTAGGTTTTTAAACTCTACAATCGATTCTACAATACACTATATTAGGTTATCTTTTACCTATCGTCAACTGCTTTCGAGTTATTATAATTTTTTAACAGATATTGTGTTCTGGGGAGGGGTGTTTAATAGCCTATCTTTTGCTCTTCTTCAAACACAACACTTCCATACTTTAAAAACAGCAAGTAAAACCATAAGGGTGTACCAAATACATTTGCAGTTTATCACAGGTTATACAGGGCGTCCAAAATTTAGTGGCAAAGCCAAAAAACTTAAAACTCAAGAAAGTCATATTTTTAAATCGAACAATCTGTATATTTTTTATATATTTACATAACGATTTAATTTATGCATTGATATGCTATAGATGTCCGTATACTTATCTTTTGCGGTTTTGTCGTTAATAACTCTTATTGGCAAATATGATCACCCTAAGGTTCAAAAAATTTTATTTTTCCACGACATACTTAGAAAACGGACGTTTCTTCTCTACAAATAGTGAGGAAAATGTCTTTTTAAAGAAAAGTAAGAATGTGTTATCAGAACTATATGCGCCTAGTACTCAGTTAAACAATTTAATTTGGTATTCAATCAGGTTTGTTTAATTTAATATCTTATATTTCGACTTTTATTGCTAACCTTCATTTATTGGTTAGAATTACGCGGCTGCGCTATGACAGATTGAGACCACACCGATACTACAGAATACTGTAGCGAGATAATTGGGACCCACCTATTATCAACTTTTGCTTTTACGTACGAAAATGTGACGAAATTCTGTAACAATAAGTTACGTTTACAATATTACCTCTTTAATTTGGTTGTTTTGGAGAATGTTGTGTCTAACACATAAAGAAAACCTTTTTCACTTTCACTCTAATGCCTCACGAGCGTAGCGAGTGGGAAAAGGAATCGCTTTCCTCACTTGTTGGACAAATAACTATTTCCAACGTATTAACAATTCAACAAAATATATATATATATATATATATATATATATACATATATATATACCAGGTCGTGCTTGCATGCTGTGGTTATGTTTTTAATTTATTTTTAAATTTATAATTCAATATTTTCGAAATAAACATAAAAATGTAAGTCAATGTAAAAATCGTTTTCAAGGGGCAAAATGATCACTCATATAAAATACATGCAACAACGAATATTTGTGTTTTTTTAATTAAACATTTTGATTAAACTAATTAAAAAATTGTTTGGCGTACTGGCCAGTACTCCTTGTACAGTTCTCAGATGAATATGTCGCAATCTTCGTCCTCTACCCTAGCACATTAGTCGTGTGCCCATTTTTCACATTTGTCACACTTTATCCATTCTTCGTTTGAAGCTGACTTAGAATATGCATTTCTACAATATAAACATTCTATGTTTCCTAGCTGTCGCTATCACTGACCTCTTGCCTCGCTGTTTAACCCTTCTGCATTCTTTTTTCTTCTTTGTTCCTTTAAACAAGTTCAGTCGATTCCTACTAACTTTTCTATGGACTGTCAGTTAAAATAGTGCTGGTCCCATCTTTCCTACCAGTAGAATTGCGCTAAGTTTAAGTAATGGTATTATTTTTAAAGAAGACACATAGATACTAAAACCATATTTTGGCTTTGCTTTGGTGAAACACAGGATAAAAAAAGTTAATAGAATAGAATCATTGAGGGCAATAAAGCAAGATGTATTCTTTTTGTACCATGTTCTGTTAAAGAAATTAATGCAATGGATTTAGAGTTCTGATTATGGTTGGTTAAAATATCGTTTTCTGTCAGAAGATGATCATGAACAATTTGATGAGTATCTTCATTAGCGACTTGACAAGGCTCCGGTTGCTGATCTAATTCCATGTGCACGTTTGCAAATCCGGAAGCTATAAAGTCAACTTCGGTAAAAACATTTGGGTTATAAAGAAAGATGCCGCACTTTTTATAACCAATAATTGCATAAATATGTGTGGAATCCTTCAAATATGCTTTGCCAAAAATAGCAGAGACTTGAATCATAGGAACAACTCTTCCTGGATGATTATTCATCCATTTCTCAATTCCGAAAGAGGAAACATTAAACTAACGTCAAGTGGTTGCAATCGATGGATGACAAAAAACAAAGTTACAGAATTACTTCTTGATTTGTTTATAAGTTAACCAATAAATGTTTAGGTGTGGCTCAAATGGTCATCCAAAATCAATAATACTGGATCATCTTTTGAGGGTTTTACATGGTCTACAAAATGATCAAACCACTGTGAAAACACCTCATAGCTCATCTACCCAGTCGTGTTGCAGGCGAAAACCGAGCTTGGAGGGGCCCTAGCCATCAACTCTGGTTTCATTCTTTGGCGCGGGAATCTGATCATTGGGGCACAATATCACCTTCCGCGCTCATACAAATAACAGAAGTTCATGTTTGACCTCGCTCCGCAGAAACTATACGTCCAACTTGTTTTCTAACTTTCCGGGCAAGAATCTTAGTATTTCTTGTTGGTACAGTGGTTATTGAGGTTTCGTCAACATTAAATATTCTATAAGCAGCAAGAGTTTAGGATGTCTATTGGCTTTTTGAAGAAGCTTAAAGAACTGTTGCACTACAGGTTTATTAAAAACTCTGGTCCTTGCAGCGGAAGTTGACTTTGATGATCTCAATGAAATGTCGGCATTTCTTCTGCGAAAAGTAGCCAACGAACATCCACCTGCATTCCATTTTTTCAGCCAGCTGGAATGCAAGTCTCCCGAATTCAATTGATGTCAATTCACACATTCTTGCATCAATGTCTAAGATATGTTGTTTAAATTTCGCTTCTTGTTCGGCGTTAAAGACATTTCTCATTCTTTCCAATAGTCTCTTGCTTTTAGCTACTTCTTTGTTTCTATTTTTTATTCGCTTTTTAGTCACATTCTGGGCACATTCAATTTCTGGTAGGTCTATTTAAAGGCATGCTTCGATGGCATTTACATTTGTTTACAGGTCCAACTTTGTCTCTGCGTTTTTCCTTTTATATGTTCTTACCATATTCACACGGCGAAGTTGCTAAGATCAATTAGGTGGGTAAGTAACAATAAGTTAAAAGCATTGCTAATGTGGGGTAAAACTATAACTTTTTAAATTTGTGATTATTTTGCCCAAATGACTCACAAAGGTTAAAAAACATTTTTCTTGGAAACCTCAACATCAAAATTCAAAAAGCATGGATTAAATTAAAGTTAAAGATTAGCTGAACTAAAACAGTAAACCCCCATCGTATTTGGCTGGCAATTTTTACAGCTAAATAGGAAAATATAAAAGTACTTACTTTAGATTAACTAACACCGTTTTCAACAAATTTCTTTCGATACTACCAACATCTAACGAAACATGAATGATTCAACTAACGGGTATGGTGGAGGTCCCTATAGTAAATAATCTCTTACAATTTCGAACGGAGAGCAGTTCCAGTTCTCTAAAAATTGGAAAGATTATTTTGCCCCAGAAGGATCATTTTATCCCGTCTTCCGCTAACTTATTTGCAGACAATTCTATTCAAAGAACGTCATCCTGGATGTTTTTAACAACCCCTGCTGTTTGGCTTCTTTCTGCGGATACGTAGCCTTTGGGTTCCTAAACGGGTTAATAGTATGTTAATTATAAACAGGTGTCTGTACTCTTGCCGAATGTTAATCAGACAGTGTAAGACAAAAATGGTTAGCTTTAGGGTACGACTAGCTATCGGGATGCAGCAAATTCAATTTCCAGCGCCTTAATATAGTAGTCGTACCAATGAGAGTCAGATTTATATATTCAGTACTTTTAGTGCAGCGAATTCAATCAGCGGGCGATAGTTATACTGAATACGAGTCAGTATTATAAATTTCAACTGGTTATGCAAGGTAACGATTTTACATTAAAAAAGTATTTAGGTTCAAACGATGGTCAACGGTTATTAGATGAGATTAAGATTAAGCTGTTTAAGAAAGGTAGGAAAGTTTCTAAAAACAATTCTTAAGAATATCAAAAGAGAATAAAGTTCAAGCGGCGATTAACGGTTATCAGGTAGATCAGAATAATTAAGTGATCTCTCAGCCTTAAGTCTGAACTTCAAACTTAAGTGTTTTAAACTGAGGAAAACATCTGAATTATACTTAATCTTTATACCTTTTCACCGATTTGTAGCAGAGAGACAGATAGATGGAATACGGTAGGTGAGACGGCCGAGGAGGGGCTAATCTTTATGACGCGGCCATATCTTCACTGTCGTAGAAACGTCATCACATTTACTATCATTACACTTTCTATCTTCTCTAGTTTCAAGTTTTGAGCTATTTTTTATTTTTTATCGTTCTGCTTATTTTTTCTCTTTTACCTTTCGAACAGTTTTTCCTTGTTTTTGTTATTGGTTAAATCGTGTGTTTTATTATTTTCACTATTTGTATCTGCCTTGTCTGGCTGTGTACCTTTTTCTTTGTAAATAAATAAACATTATTGTAGCAATCTACCTTACCGATAATTTCTGGGGCGAAAGTTGACACTCTGTTACGATAAATATTCGTTTATTAAAATTTACTTTTCTAGTGTTAAAATTTTCCTGAATACGTGTTACGTTCCTTACTACGGTTCTGACTACTTTCGCCGCAAGTTTAATAAAACATGGTCAACTTCTAAATCCAATTGCGCTCACTTGCATGTTTTCTCTTTGTGTTCGACTTGCAACAGGTACAGTTCGTTGTTTATAAAAGAAACTGCAAAATGGAAATTCTAAGTCAGGGTGGTAGATTAATCTGAAATTGTTATAATCATCCGTCTGTTGGGGAATGTAAATTACATTATAAATGTAACTAGAAACGAAGCTGGATGTTTTTTAGATTAAACGTTTGCAGGTAAACACACTGACCTATATTTTGCCGCGTGGCAAGGGGTGCTACATTTGGTTTCTCTAATTATTACAGTTTCTTTGTCCTGTCGTATTTCTGGGATTACTCGCCTTGAGTTGGAATTTGATTACGTCCACAATTTGTGGGATGTCTTCTGGAACCATTATGGTCACATGCTGTTGTAATTGAAAGGGTTAATATCTCAACTATTGCGAGGCTAAAGGAATTGGTATTTAGAATCAAAACCAATGCTGTTCCGGAGGTGCCGGTTAAAATCATGTCACTTAAGATAACGGGGACCAGCGACGTTTGGTTAGTCTCGTCTTAACTCCGAAAGGGGCTTTCCTTTAACAATCCATTACTAGTACTAGTACCGTTTCTTAATTATAACTTGGAACTATTGATGTCGAACGCTCCAAAGGGCCCCTTAATGAATGAAATACGTATGTTATCATAGCTTAAGTAACTTATCTTAAGGTAATTATATTATTAATAATAAAAGAACTTTATGTCGCTAAACAAATTTACTTGTACTCGACGGTGTCTTATTTCCTTCTTGTGTGTGTTGTTATCAAACCTTGACTACTTTGATGAATTACTGTATAAGTTAAGGTGGCGCTTCTAAATCATCTACTCTTTGTTACACATAAACCCACACGCTCTGTATTTGTACTCAAAGTTAGCTGATTAAGTTCGTCGCTCAAGAAGGATAAGAACCAGTCTCGTTCGGTAGCAACTGCTATCTATATGCTGATAACTACTTATTTTGTGTTGCTGATTTATGTATATTTGTATGTGTGAAATATAACACAAAAGCACAATATTCTGAATTGTTAGTGATATATTTATACTTATGTTTCGTTATTTGTGTAACCAATTAAACAGCTCTTAAACCGATGTGATATTGTAATTGCCTGTAACAACTCATTCGGCGCCGGACAAGCGTAACATAAAATGTTATTATTGAATCTCGATATTCGACAATAAAACAACCAGTTTTAAAAATATTTGTTTTGCCACTGAAAAAAGGTGTTGAAGAATCTGTAATCAAGACACTTTATAGCTGGGAAGATGTTGCGGCCTCGTCTACAGCCATACGCAAAATCCACAACAATAATTTTTTGCACTTTTAAAGGTCGTTTTATTTTGGTTGTATGCCCAATAACAATGCAAAATAAATTCAAAACTATTGTACGTGTCACAATGATAAAATAATATTGCATTATTTAAAATAAATACGATACATTTTTTGGTCATAGCTCGGCAGAACAAGAAAAGAAATAAGGACATTAATTACAAAATAAAATATTAATTTACAGCTAAACTAGTAAGAAATATGTTTATAAGTAGGTGTCGTCGTGTACCCTTCATTGATGTTTAATGCAGTTTTTCTTACTATATTTTTATTTGATACCCGGTACATCCATATCAGGCTGAATTTAGTAAAATGTTGCATATCGGAGGAGGTGCCTTTGGTAAAATAAACTATTCCACATTTTTGTTTTAACTGTTATTGCGTTCTTACTCGGAAAAGGTCTGTGGAGTAAAGTCAGTGGTGTGTGCGCCTTGTTGACTTCTTCAGCAGTCAGTGTCTATATTAACAGCATGATAAAGCAACTACCCTCAGTTGCAAAAAATTGTCTGATACTGATAACTTCAGTGTCCGTATTATGACAATACTTGCAACAACACAATTGAGCAATACTTTAAAAGATTATTCAAATTTACAAAGATTCTTTAACACAGCGCCAAAGGTATGTTGTTAGGTTCACAGGCGTAGTACGAGTACATAAAACGCGACAAAAATAATGAATTACATGCATAAAAAGAATCAACTTAGTTTGAACATAGGAAGTTTCGTTTGGTCGTAAATAATACTTTCACAATTGGTACTTTCTATGTTATTGTTAATCTTCAAAAATGTTTTATTAGATCCGATATTTCTAGTGTTCTTCTACTCATAGCAATTTTGCATTTTTTTCCAATGTTTAATTATTTTTGTGGTTATTCTATCTCTTCTAGTGGTGTGCATTCTGCTTTTTCTTCAATTACTCTATGTTCACGTAATTGTTGGGTGTTGTGGAAATAGTTATCTTGCAACTTTAACTGGTTTTAGTTTGTTAGTCCATTTGCTCTTCTGCATTCAAGTTCTTCCTAAACTAACTATTACAATAATACGTATTAATAATAATTGTTTTAATCAATTGTTTGTTTCTTTTGAAATGTTTATTAATTATTTATTGCGCCACTGCTAAGGCCTTTTCGAATCTTACTTCCTTTATTGCCGTTTCGAAAATGCCTGTATGTAGCTAAAAATTAAGACTTATTAAAGCCATTTACATTAATCAAAATGTGCATACTTAAACATTAGATTAGCTTTTAGTCATAATCCAATAACATATTTTGCAAACATTTATAGGAAGCCATCGTTTGCTTTATGTCAAGTTTATAAATGGCGCAACTAAGATTAATCGGTTCGTGTTGCTTTTACGAACATATTCTTACTGCTTACTAACTTTTAACGCTTGGAACTTTCTGATAATTAATTTTATTTCCGAAACAGGATTTAGGTGTGTTAGTTTATAAATTTTGTTAGACAAAACTATTTGGGACAATTAATTGCCAGATTGCATTTTTTCATTTCTGTTACTCCCTCAAAAATCACCTTATTTTTCCCTATACTTTATTTAACGTGCTTTTAAAACTAATTTACCCAAACTTATTTTACTTGTAAAATCTTTGTACAGATTTGTCAGAAATATTCATTAAAAGTGATAAGTTAATTGTAAGTACGAATGCTCGTTTTCATTTCACTTGTTGCTAAGTTATAATTATTTTATATCTAAATAAAGCAAACACTAGAAGAAAATATTAATTAAAATCCATATTAAGTTAAAGAAAACTTTGAAATTAATTTAAAATTATCAAGAATAATTGTCAAAACGATGGTAAAGTAAATATTGTTTACCTGTTCATACGTTGTTCATTATGGTTTTCCTTTGAGGAGTTGATTAACACAATATTGAATAGAAACCGCTTCTACCGCAATGCATTTCTACATAAATTACTATTATCATCATCAACGTGGAATACACACGTATGTACTAATTAATGTTAATATAACTTATCTATTACGAACATTTATCGTAAATTTAAATAATACCTACAATGTAGTCTAGTATCTCTCGTAGTATCTACTTGTTTTTAAAAAATATATATAATTTCTGTACGTTTGTTTTGTTTATTGAGTCATTATACATAAATCCATTCTTACTAACTACTACTGACACGGAACAATGTACCTACAAACTTATTTTTAATAATATTTCTCTTTCTTCGATTAACAATTTTAAATATTTTGATTTCAACATTAAATAAATATCGATCACACAGAATTATTGTTAAAATAATGCTTTGCGAATAATCATAAAGAATAACTTTTTCGCTTCTCTAAGTTTCTCGGTATTGCTTTAATCATTAGTCGCCACGAGATTATTCGCAATCAAAACTATGAGTGTTGAAATAGATTTGAAAATTATTTAATCTATCAAAGTTTGTTGGGTGAATTATGTTCTAATATCATTTTGTTTTTTTAATTTACATTGAATAAAAATAAACTACATCAAGTTTTGCACCTCGTGTTTAAGGAAAACGTGTGTTTTTCAAGAAAAAAATAGTGTTACGTGCCGAAGAAAGCAAGAGTTTTAATAAAGAGTAAGTTGAAAATTTTTAATTGAAGTTTCTGATGACCATTGGTTGTTCTACAGGGTGAATCACCACCAACGGGACGGAAGTTTATAACGAAACAGTAAAAGTTTTACAAGCTTTGTCATTTTAGTAGGATACATGTTGATAAATGTTACATTTTAAACTTATTTTGAAATATACAATATGTTCCAAAAAAATGTTTCACATCAAAGTTTTTTTTTCTATTATGGAACACCCTGTATTTTATTGCGGTTTTTGATTGTCCGTACAAAACAAAGTATACCTTTGTAAAGTTCCGAATTGTATTAAAAACTAACTTAAAATTAGATTTCAATAGACTATTGACAATTAGATATTTTTTTGAAATGAGTAAAAGCATTTAGGTCGCACTAACCTATTTAAATTTGATGTTGATACAGGAGATTCTAAAACTATTTAAATTAAGACAGTATCGATTATCCCCAGCAATGCTAACTCATCTTAATTAAGAGAATAATGAGATGCTAAACTCGACGTGATTGAACCTTCAAACGGCGATTATTCTTCACCAGTGTTACTAGTTAAAAAATCCACTGGAGAATACAGTGCTTGTTTTTATGGTCGTCAACTTAATTCAGTTAAGCAACTATGTCGACAGATATGTAAAAAAAGATACATAAGTCGAGCCTTCGATAATAATTATAGCCAACTAAGTGTTAACAAAAATAAAAATCTCGAATTACTTGCTGTAAATTTGCAAGAGGTTGTTCAATAGCAAACAAACACCGATAATTACTCGACAGCTGTTTCGTCTTTTTGGGACTCTTCAGGAGTGAGAAAACTTGAGTGTAAATTCTCTATTGCACAAATGCGTGCTGTCAACTGTTGTTTTTAATGCATATATGTCTGATCTTCCTTCTTTACAATATCGAAAATTTGTCTACGCCGATAATATAGTGATTTCATATCAACATTCGGATTTTTTCAAAATTGAAAAAAGTAATCTGATAATTTGCGTATTATGAAGAATTATTTCAAAAAATGGCGATTATGCCTTATTCTTAAAAGGAAGAAGTAATGTTAATAATAATACAAAGTTAAATAATAATTTTAATCCAGTTTATTAAGATACGTTTTTAATTGATAAAGCTCATTTATAAAAAGTCAAACAAAAAATAATGTCATTCAAAAATTAGCTGGCACAACTAAGCAGATGCAAAGACACTTTGTACAGCTTTATTGACATTAGTTTATTCTACAGCATAATATTGAGCTCCTGTCTGGTTGAATAGTTATTCAAAAAGTAGATGCACAGTTGAATTGAAACTACGTTATTCACTAATTAGTAGAATCATTAAATTTACTCCTCTCCATTTGCTTACTGTTTTTGTAATATTACTCCATCAAACATTTAACGAAAGTTACATTAAAACGAAAATGGGGTAAATGTCAACTTAACAAAAACTTACCAATTAGGAATGATATTGAGAACCCTCCAGATAAAAGACTTAAACCTCGAAGTCGTGTATGGTTGCAAGATTACTTAACTACGGCTTTATCTTGAGTTGTAGAGTAGAAAAAATTAATGTCTGGAGTTCATGTTTTCAAACATCTCATTGATGATCTAACAATAGAAGTCCCGGGCTTTGACCAAATTTTTTTTTTTATTATTTTGTCTGCTATTTCTTTAACCAACTATTTTTTCGTCATTGTCGTGACTGGCGCTTGGACCAATCTATTATAGTTAAGGTTAAAAATCTTCAAGTTGCGCGTTGCAACAAGAATCAAATTTACCGCGTTTTGAACCAAATTTTCCCATTGGTGAATCGAAATTTGGGGATTTCTACTCGAAGCGGCGGGCCGACATCTTGAAAAACGTGCCTTTTCTAAATAAAAATTGCTATGTGACTTCAGTAAATGTTCAATAATTTAGTGTGAAAATATAATACGCCGAATTTACGTCGTTAGTGGTTATCTTTGCTATTACTTTGGTTGATTTAGCGAATTATTAATTGCTAATTACAACGTATGATTTAGCACGTGTCTGGATCTTAAATCCTTCTCACAATTGACTGTCTGGATAATTTCTAGGGACGCTGGAACGAGCAATAACAATTCCGTTTGTGACACAAAACGTGCCTGCGTTCGTATTGTCGTCGACCTTAGAGACACCCGGCCGAATCTCCTACAGCGGTTTAGGGTATCGCACGCGGTGCGCACGCTCTTCACAAAGACAACTTCTTGCTTCTAGAATTGGGTCTTCTATTCCTTTGCAGCAAACTCATCCTAGTCTCCAAGTAGCTGTGTCGTTAGCAAGGACCTACTTTATCAGCATTACGTACAACCAGAACTAGATAAGTTGTCGTTTTAACAAACCAATTCATATTTGCATGCATTCGAAACTTAAGTACACACGACATCAAGCGGTTATACCTTTAGTATTTAAGATTACTGTTATTCGCGGTAGCCTCCATACTCCCACGCTAGTTGTTGTTGGCACGAACTCCTTCAGAGTTTCGCGGGGTACGCTAAAACAAAAGGTTTTTGGATTAACAGAAGCTACATCCTGTATTTGGAAAGTGCGTACTATTAGTTTTTAAGTCACCGCGTGTACGTGACGAGTGAACGTCAAGTTTCTTAATCACCAATCTTAAATTGGTACGTTATCTATATCTTGGGGTTAATAAACGAGAAATTTAACTAAATTAATACAAATTTGATTGCGTACTACAAGTAATTGGTTATTGCTAAAGCACGTAAGTTCTATGCGACAGACTTTATCGTTGCTACTAGATATTTCTAATATTTTAAATTGTATGTGTTATATTTATGTCTTTCTTAAATTTGCATTTGTTGTAGCGTGTTAGATTCTAAGTAAAACCAAGTAAATTCCTGTTGATCGGTTTTATTTCTCTCCGTTACCCAGCAGGTGGCGCCACGTTACTCACCAGTTATTTCTTTTAGTTTTCCTAAGGACTTTCCCCATCTCACCAACTTAGCCGGACACTGCTGTACCAACGTTTATAATTATGGGATCCTCCAAGCACTTCGTGCCCAATATTCTTGTGTTTTTCTTTCCTATGTTGCATTGCTAGAGTCGTCACTTTAATTTTATCTATTATTTATTTGTGAACTGCAACCGTTACAATATGTCGTCATGGAATGGCTGTGTTGTTCTATTTCATTTCATTTCATTTTATAATGTTTGCACACTTAATTAATATTACTACATATGAGGACTAAAGTAGGTAAGGGGTTGGCATGTTTACGTTTTAGTGTGTTTTTCTAAACCTTGACGCAACTGCTTTGCCAAGATATACCAATCCACAATTGCACTCGGTTTTCGTCAGCACACTATACAGGTTTATACTAATCTTTTGGGACACCATACATAACACTTACATCACAATACAATAATGAAAAGTACCATATGAATAAATAAAAGTGTTGAAAATCAAGATTTAAAGATGTTACTGAAAACTTAAATATTAAGTGATTATTGTTTCAGCGAGTGTGAGTGTCGAAAATTTAATGCTTCAACTATATGAATTACGATTTAGTTAAATGCATCCTGGTTATTTAATAATATAAACATCAAGGTTAAAAGTCTAAAAGGCGGGCGGTCACCTAAATCGGTGCCGAGTAGTATGATGTCGTGCTTAGACTTGATAAGTTGCTATTAATAAGTGAAATGTGTGTCTTGCGACATCTCGTGTAAACATTGACACATGTGAATAATATAATATAAAAATGCCAACAGTTAACTGTAACGACTTGTGTGTGTTAAAGTGCATGGCGCTATCTAAGCGATAGCTTTAATGCTTAAAACACACGTTGTCGATAGACTCAAGTATAACTAGTACAAAAGCACACACGCAACAAAAAGAACACTTGATGCAGCATTTTGCTCTTATTATGAGCTCATCCGAGGTGTAATCTTAAGTGCGGTATACAACTGTACAAGACGGCGGTTGGTATTTAAAGCTATCGTGGAGCAATGAACATAAGTAAAATGTGTGTCTTGCGACATCTTGTGTAAACAGTGCTTATTGCGTTTATTGACAATACCGATAAGAACATTGCGTGCCTTCTTTACTGTCGCAATTGCATTTTTTACTTTTGGTGTACGATTTGCAATTTGTTTCAAGTTAAAATTACTTTGTGTAAATTAACAACGCTACCAATTCAAGTCAAGATGGAAAAAATAATGTTAATTAAATTTAAGGGACAAGAATTTGTGGTCTGGAAGTTTCAAATGGAGTGTTTCCATGATGCACGTAGGTTGCTAGAGGTAATAAAAACAGAAGACAAGAAGCCAACAGTCGATCAATTAGCTGTCGAATGGACAAAGAAAAATAAAAAACCAGAAATAATTATCGTCAACGCAATGGAAGCTGATCACGTTATGTGGACTCGACTCGGACATTTTATGAACAAAAAAATGAAACGAGCGTGCATATGTTACTCCACGAGTTCTATGACTACAAAAAATTACTGTGGCTACAAACGTAGCAAAAGTCAAAGCCATGGGAGCAACATTAAAAAACGTCAACCATGAGCAAAGCGACGCAACGGTTATTACAAAAGTTTTACCGATCAATTTTCAAGGCATCATTTCAATGAAGAAAGCTTATACAAAATGTGGAAAGTAAAACCTCTATCCGAAAACACATCAACAGCTCTTTTCCATCACAGATCTATTCCACATCGTGCAAACACTAGTGGGACGCAATTTTTACAAGAAATTTCAGAAAATAAAGAAAGTACAGTTATTGTCATAAAAGAAGCATTACAAAAATGAGTGTCGTAAAATGGCAGCGGATGAAGCAACTCAGGCTAATGTCAGCAATTGTAATTCTACGAACGACACTAAACTTTTGTGTCATCGTCGCGAATGGTTTTCAACATTTGTAAATTTTGATGAAGATGAGTGGGTACCGGTTAGAATGGGCGACAATCAACCAATTTATGCAAAAGGTAATATTGAGGTTTAATGCTTTGTAGATAGCAAATGGTTGTCACGAACGATTACAAATGTACCTGAGATTGGCAAAATTTTGTTTTCAATTGGAGACATGGGCGTCGTATTGGATATTATCAACACAATTTTACATTCAAAAGAAATGACAGTGCTTGCTGTTGAAAACCGAACTTCAGGTAAATTATATAAATTACTTATTCGTGTAATTTTTATTTTACTGAAGCGAACATTTCAACGAAGTCAACACCTGTTTCACTTAAAACTTGGCAACATCGCCGTGGTGATTGTAATTACCAAACATTACTTAAAATGACAAACGGAAATTCCGTCACTGGAATGGAAATCATCGATAAGAAGATTCCCCTAACGAGTTTTTTAACCATGTGTGCTCGGACGACAATGTGAAAAGTTTACTGAAAACTTAAGTAGTGCAAAGACACCTGGACAACTTATAAATTTTGACACAGTTGGTCCAAATAAAGTTGAATGTATTGGGTTTTTACTGACAATTACTCAGGATATCGTTTTATTTCATTTATAAAACATAAGAACGAAGCAGTTGATGCAAAGACAGATGTAATTGCGAAAGTAAAAGGCAGCAGGACATCCAAACAGACGCACTAATCGTTAAAATAGAAGTACAACTAAAACTGCAAGATGCTTGTTAGCCGCAGTTAATTTTCTTAAAATGCATCCAAATATGCAGTTTATGTATAAAATTGTGTACCTTTAGCACGGTTAGATGATTGCACACCATACAAAGCTTGGCATGGGCGCAAACCTGTTTTGTCACACTTACTTGGTTTTGGAAGTGATGCTTATGCTCTTATTGACGAACTATTTTGTTCAAAAGTTGCCACAAAAAGTAAAATGGTTAAACTAGTTGGGTTTAAATCTACATAACGTGCATACCGAGTTTGATGATCAAATACACGTAAGGTGAACAACGAATTATTGTTTATCACTTCAATAGAACTTAAATATGAAGAAAAACATCAAGATTAACCAAACCAAACAGTAACAATTTCAGAAAAAAAACTTGCTAAAGGGATACCAAGAGATCCCTATCCATTACAAAATTGTTTGAAACTACCAGTTATTACAGAAGAGCAAGCTATTATAGCTACATATGATCCGACAAGTTTACAAGAAAATCTGAGTTTACCTAACGCCGACGATTGGCGGAAGTCAATAAAAGAAGAATATCAATATTGAATTAAAAATACCACCTGGACTTTGCGTAAACTACCTAAAGGACGACACGCCATAAATAATATGTTGTTGTTTAAAGAGAAGACTGATGCAGACAAAAAAAAATATTAAACGTCTCAAGTCACGACATATTATTAAAGGGTGTTCGCAAATTCTTAATATAGACTACTTTGAAACGTATGCTTGGGTTGCAAAATTTTAATCAATCCGTATTACGTTGGTAATTGTAGTATAGTTTGATATGAAAACGGCTATTTTTGATGTGATCACTGCGTTCCTTCATGGAGACCTCACCAAAAGAAATTTACATAAAGCAACCTGCTACTTTTTGAAGATGAGACAAATCGAGTATGTCAATTAAACAAAAGTCTATACGGATTAAAGCAGGCACCACGTCATGGCACATTAAATTTGACAAATTTATGCGCGATTGCGGCCTTACTCCGTCAAGTTATAATCATTGTGTGTACGTCAACCTAATTAATGGTTTTTATTGTGCACGGGTCTAGGACGTTTCTACGCCGCCGGTTCTACGCTACCTGTTCATCGCCGCCGTTTCTACGCCGGGACGGTTCTACACTAGCCGTTACAAAAATACAAAAATTATGGAATCATTTAAAAGTAGCATTAACATTTATTTTAAATTAAAAAGAATAAATAAGAAAAATAAGATTATTGCGTCATTAGGTAATTGTGTGCTAGGCCACGTAAATAATCTAGAGGTTCCCTGTTTCCATAATCTAAGACAATTCTTCGAATAGGTTCATCAGCGTCACGGTATTTTTTCAGCTTCATCGGTGGTAAATGTCCGGCGATATGTTGCTCAAAATAAGCGTCTCGTCCTTTTGTACTTTTTCGCAATCCATCTATAAATTTCCAAATAGTTGGGTGATGCGTACCTAATTCAGAACGCAATCGACGATTGGCTGCCTCTGCATGATTATTGATGTAATCTTCTCTATCGATTGTCCTCTGGTATAAATTCCACATTGTTGGATGAAACATAGGCAGGCGCCTATCATTCCCGCGTCGATTTAACCGGTCAACATAACTGTCTTCAAACCAATTTGGAAGCGGCTGAAGATCTACTGGCAAATCATTTGCTAAAGCATCAATGTATTCATCTAAATCAGCTATTGGCACAAATGCTAATGCAAGGACCATTTTAGCTCTCAATGCAAATTCAGCATCATTGTTGTATTGAGTAATAACACCAATCTGAGCTAAATGCTTCCTCATATTTTGTGTTAAATGGAGGAAGCAATCTTTTACATTTACTTCCAAAAAGCAATCTTTCATGACAGTAAAAGCTGCATATTCATAATCACAAATGATAGATCCTGGACTTAAATTTGGCACTAGTGTTTTAATTAGTTCGAACATACGTGTGCATGTAACACGATGCTTGTTAAGTAACAGAGCATACAATATAGAATGCACTACTCCGTGTTTTGTTGTCATAACAATATAAATTTGGGAAAATAGCCTCGGTGCTATTGCGAGGGTACCATCAGTGTACCATGTATTAGCATTATGCAAATGCTGCAACCAGCTCTCTCTTCCAAAAATTTAAATTCTGTTTGCTTTCTCTCCATCGTCGTTAGCAAAAAGTTTCTTCTGTTCCTGGTTGAGGCACATATACATTATATGCATTTGGCAACACCAAATCGTTTAGGTCTGCAGGATTAGCAGGTGCAGCATTAATTTGATTCCGTTCTCTTCTGATTATTTTTCTCAGGGCTGCATTATTTGGAATCGATGCTAAAAACAGCTGGAGGCACGTCGATTACACTGATTTATAATTACACTTGTGCCCTCCATAGTTTCTTCTGCACGACGTTTCATTTTAGTGACAACAGTTGCTACTTGTATGGCTGCTGCCGAGGAAGGGTGAGAATAATTGTTGTTTTCGTTGATCACTTCTCTGGCCCTCGTGTGAATTCTTTCTTTACAGCGACCCACTTCTTCGCACCGCCAAAATTGTAAACTAGCGTCCCTTTTACTAACTTTGTCGAAAACGTACAAATATTTTTTATAGGAAAACTTCTCGTTTCATCTCTTGCTGAGAACTGCTGATTCCATTATTAATATCACTATTAACTAACGTAATAATAATTACTTTGTGGTGAATACACTTAAAGTGATGTGTTAATGTGATTGTATATTACCTCCTTTGTGCTAATGGGTCTGTGATGATAACCATAACATCATTAAGATAATCCAAGCGATTGTATTGTATCCCCGGTGTTTTAGATTACCCATTCGGAAATTCTTTTATTCTTTTAAATTAAAATAAATGTTAATGCTACTTTTTAAATGATTCGATAATTTTTGTATTGTCTACTTTATTTTCTATGACTTTATGTATGTGTTTAAACAATGAAATTTCCTTATTGTAATTCCAATTTTTAATTTGAATGCGGCTAAGAATCGGTTGGTGAAGAAACGGCCAGTGTAGAACCGTCCCGGCGTAGAAACGGCGGCGATGAACTGGCGGCGTAGAACCGGCGGCGTAGAAACGTCCCATTCCCTTGTGCACTGTATGTCGACGATGGATTTGTATCTGGTAAATCCAAAGAAACAATTGATGAATTACTTAAAAAAATGTAAGTTAACATCTCTGAAACTGATCATTACTTAGGTTTAAAAACTGAACGGGGATCAAAAATATAAGTTTATTCGTGTACATCAGAGAGTGTATACAAGAAAGATTCTGGAACGTTTTAATTTGGATAAGTGTAATTCACATTCTATACCTCCGAATCTATATGAGAAACTTGGGCGCACAACTGAAAAAAATTTTAAGGAACAGTGGAAGTTACCATTTCCGTACCGACGAGCCAATGGAAGCTTAATTTACTTGGCTGTAACCTACGTATCCGGATATATCTCACATAATTTCAAAATTAAGTCAGTTCCTGTCATCACCAACTTTGTCACATTGTAATGTCGTAAAGAGGGTCCTTCGTTACCTAAAGGAAACAGCAGATATGAGTCTAACCTTGGGATTTTTGTTCTAACGAAAACTAGAGCTCTCAGCATAGAGCTATGCAAGTTTTGGCGATTATCAATACGACAGTCGTTCTACAAGTAGTGTAATTTAAGTTTTGGGAAAGACAACCATTTTGTAGATGTCACAAAACAGTCTCTACTGTGGACGCAGAATATATCGCATTATTTGAAACATCCAAAGAAATGACATGGATACGTTGCATTCTATCTGATTTGGGTCAAGAACAGACTAGTCTAACAATAACATACTGCAATAATAATGCTGCTCAAGCATTTACAAAAAATGAAGTAAACACTTGCCATCTCAATACGAAATTTTACTTTATTCGTGAAAAGATCAATGACAAGACATTAATTCTTGAACATATCTCTACTGATAACCAACTGGCGGACATCTTAACAAAAACCATTGGGGTTTTCGGAGTCGCTTGAAACTAAAAACCCGGATCCGATGCACCTTAGGACATGGCGCCCAGGGTGCTGGATTGTCTACTGAATTCTGGCTCAATTCGTTGACAAAAGCTTCAAATTTGTTACTCGGGGGTTTTGGGTCGCTGATCACGAAAATAATAGTTTAAAAATTTGTACAAACCACAACAACATTTCGTTGATTACAATTGCGACAACATATTAAAAAATAATAATAATATTCGATTTATTATGGTTAAATTATGATAAAATTATGAAATTTTAAGTAACTGGCAGAACCACATGAATTAATCGGAAAGCATTTGTATTTGATAGAAAAAACTATTCAAACTAATTATGAGATAAAATACATAAGGGATTAGTAAAAAACCAATTTTTATACTTTAATCTTTAATTTTATTTATGTAAATCTGCAAATTCTTCAGGGTTTTTATTGATATTAACAGTCTCAACATTTAAGTAGTTTGAGCCCATACAGATTTTGCATGCAATGCTACAAGCCAACTCGTGCTTTCGGCAACCGCTTGTGTTGCCTCAACTTGCAATCGCAAAAAATTAGCTGTAGGATGTTAGTGGGTTTCTGTGGCTAAGTCATTAATTTGGTATTCTGGAATTACTAATCTCATTGAGTTGAATCCATAGAAGAATCTTCATGAATCAATTTTGTACATGGAAATAAACCCTCTTTAGGAGCTCTGTGAGTACATCGACCGTGGCAATCATTTTATCCAACTCTACTTTTTTATTTTTATGGATGGAAGTTTACATTAATTCTGTAGCACTCCGCTGAAACTTTTCAGAAACATTGATAACAAAGGATAGCGGTGCCACATACATCGCCAAAAGTAACTGACTTTCATGTCTGATTAAGTCTTGCACTGTCAAACTCGCACGATGCATCTGTGGTCGCGGCAACCTAGTTACTGGGATAGTCTACTAAAGTATCACTGTAATTCAGCGTACAAAACGTCCAGATTTAATTTTTGAGGTCGCCGAGCATAAATTGACCCTTAAAAGTCATCTGACGCACCTGGGACTACAACGCCCTGGTAGCTTGAGCGAGTACTGGAATCTCGCGTTTTATCCTTCAGGTGCGCAGGATCTGTTAAGTTCGTGATCAGCAACCCCGAAAACCCCCGAGTAACAAATTTGGAAGGTTTTATCAAAGAATTGAGCAAGATTCCAGTAGATGATCCAAAGCCCAGAGCGCCATGTCTCACAGGTGCGTTGGATTTGTATTTTTACCTTAAAATTCGTGATTAGCGACCCCGAATATCCCCATGTGACAAAATTGGGACTTCTTCGCCTACGTGTTTTTGAGAAACCGCTTCAATCCGTCTGCACAAGTTTTAGAAAGTTAAGCACATTTTGTATAAAATTTCTTCGACTAAATAATTTGCTCTGCAATCAAATAACAACATAAATAAATAAAAGAAATTATAATGATTAAAAGCCATCCGGCATTCCATTTAAGTCTTATTCAACCACGAACTTTCAGAAAGTAAGATTTTAAGTCCCTAGTGAAATCTTTTTTAAAAGTTCCTAAGAGTTCTGGTGACTATTTAGGAGAGTATTCTAAAAAGTATTAAAAAATTATAAGATGAAAAGCTATCCGGCATACCGTTTAGACCTTATTAAACTTTGAAGTCACCCGTAACCAAATTTTAAAGTCCTAAGCGCAATTTTTTTAAAGTTCTCATGAGTTCTGATGATTGTTTTTGAGTACTATAAGAGTTCTGATGGAAATTATAATGATCAAAAACGACTTGTCTAATAATTTAAAAGTTGTTTAACGTCAACTGTCGACCAGTTACGATTGAATGGTTAGTAATTATTTTTAGACTGATTTTATTTATTTATTACGTATTATGTAAAAACATCAGAACTCATCAAAACGCTTCATTGGGATCATTCAAAACTAATTGAGCTTGATTCTAATTTTTTCAAAATTTAAATTTTTTTATATCTTTGAAGAAAGTCAAAAATTTATTTTATGTATCACGAACTCTAGTACTAGTCAAGAGACATCGTATGCGTTACTCAGAACTATTCAATCTTAAATTAAGGTGAGAAGTTAGCACCTCATTCTTTAATTGCCATTTTGGTACTTTTAATTGCCGGAACTTTTTACTGTTATACCATTGATTATAAAGTTACTGGAAGATAAGCAACCGTTAGTTAAAATGTGTACCAGCTTCTCCCTCCAGAAACCGGACCCTCTTTAACCCGCGGTCCACAAACTGTACTCGTAGATTGTGGTGCCACGGCTGTTATTGGTGTTAACTTCTACAAGCTATTCAAGGCCGCAATTTCGTTTAAGAATGTTAAGGTAGGCTCCGGTTTCTGCACTGCACGCATTTTTATTTGCTCTCCTATTAAATTAAAAAACTCGCAAATTTATCGTGCCTCAATGTAGATGTAGATTTATAAATTACTTTTTAATTTTGTTTCAAAACTTTAATATTGATTCAATGCTTTAATAAAACAACACTGTAATTTTAATAAATCAAATTTATTTACGTTTTTACTTACATAAACAATTTATTTGTCTAAACAATATTTACTTATCATCGCATTCAAAATTACGTCGTTTTTCTCCGAAATCAATGGTACGACTGTTTTCAATTTCTAATTTGATTTTTGCTTTTTTCTCACATATTATCGCGTCCTATGGAAGAAGTTATTCTTATTATTCTTATGCAAATTACATAAAATAACGTGTGGGATTAAACAGACACAGGGGATTCGGACTCGAGAAAAGAAAGACGGAAGAAGAGTTATTTAATGCATTCAGAAGAAGTAAAAAGATGGGTAGATCGCCAGAGAAAGACCGTAAGAATGAAGAGAAAAGTAAAAAAAAGTACGTGGGAGGCAAGAAGAAGATGAAATACGAGATGTATGTATGAGATGCTAAGAGAAATTAAGTTAATAAAAATAAACCAAGAAAGAACGAAAGGGGAAATAAAGGAATTAGGCGCATTGTCTATGTTTTAAAAATATAAAATCTAAATTAAGTTATCCAGACTTTATCGATACTGGAGATGATAAATTAAAGGTAAAGTCTCATTCAAAACTTTTAGGAGTCAGTGTAGATAATAATTTGAATTGGGACTCTCACACTGGTCTTTTATGTCAAAAACTAGCAAGTCTTTCCTATGCTATAAAAGCGCTTACTTTGAAATGCTCTTTGCACATATGTAAAGTTGTTTATTTTAGTTATTTTCAAGCAACGCTAAAGTATGGAATAATTTTTTGGGGACTTTGTAAAAAACAAAATTTTAAACGAATTTTGTTTTACAAAAACGTGCTGTACGAGCATTAGCAGGCCTTAGGCCTTGTGAATCATGCGTAGGGGCATTTCAAAACTTGCGGATAATGACATTAGCGCAACTGTACATATTTGAGATGTTGGTATTTGTTCACAAGTACAAAAAGAATTTTGAATTACATAACGTAAATCATGAACACGATACACGATTTAAAAACAACTTACAACTGCCTAAATTTAATATTCTAACTTTCCATAGAGGGGTTTATTATAATGGTTGCAAGTTGTACAATCAAATCCCAGACTCTATTAAGATGAACTCGATAAATCAATTTAAAAGGCACGTGAAAAATCATCTGCTTAAAACAGTTATCTATACCGTTGACAAATTCAAATGGCAATCTGACAGATAGTTGAAATGAATTTTTTTCTCTATTGGTCTTACACTAAGATGGCATATTGCTTAATTCAATTTTCTTATTTTTGACGTACTTACTTTTAATTCACAATTATATATATATATATATATATATATATATATATATATATATATATTTTTTTTTTTTTTCATATATTTACCTATTTATATCTGTTGTATTTTAATATATTTTTGTATTTGATTGTAAATAAAATAAATGATTGAATTGAATTGGTGCGGAACTGAAGAAATAAATGAGAAATGGGAAAATAAGTGAAAAATTAGAGGAAAAGGTGGAAAACTTAGAAAGAAAAGTGAAAAACATAGAGAAAGAAAAGAGGAAAAAAATTATTGTGAAAGCGTTGGAAGTAAACGGAAACTACCAAGAAATAAAGATTCAGGTCCAAGATATGTTAAGGGGTTGGAAGAAAAAGTGGAAGAAGCTAAAGAGATAAAGAAGAGAATAGTATTAATAAAGGTAGGAAGTTTAGAAGAAAAATTAGAGATATTACGAAATAAGAAGAAGTTACGAGGTACGAGAATCTATATTGACGAGGACATGAAACATGAAAAGGAAAGAGATATAAAAACAAAGATAAGGTTAGAGGCCAAAAATATGGAAAGGGAGGGAAAAAAGTGATTCCTAAAAATGTGGTTGGAAGGAGAAGGACGAAGGACAGGAAAAACAGGATATTATTTTGGAATGTGGCAGGAATAAAAAACAAAAGAAGGGAATTTTGGAATTATATTAGGGATTTTAAAATGGTGGGGCAGGTGGAAACCTGGATGGTAGAGAAAGATTGGGAAGAGTGGAAAGACAAGTTGCCTGAAGGATTTATATGGAAGATACAGTTCTCGAAAAAACAGAGAAGATGGGAAGAGCAAAGGGAGGAATAATAATAGGGGTGAGAGAAGAATGGAAAAAAAAAGAGGGGAGAGAGGAAAGAATAATGGGAGTGATGAAAACGAATATAGAAACAGAAGAAGGAGAAAGGTATGAAGTAATAACAATTTATGGAAAAGAAATAAAAAAATAGATAAAGTAATGAAAAAGAGAGATGAAAAAACTAATATTAGGAAGCAATTTCAATGCAAGGATAGGAGAGGAAGGAGGTATGATGGTAAATGGACGGGTAAAGAAAAGAGTATCAATAGATAAAATAATAAATGGGCAAGAAAAAAATTGGTAGAATTTTGTGAGGAAAAAGGATGAACAATATTAAACGGAAACATGGAGGATGGAGGGAAAGGGGAATATACGTTTATTGGAAGAAGAGGAGAGTCGGTAATAGACTATGTAATTACAAATGAAAGAAGTATATAAGACATAGCAAAGTTCAAAATTGGTGAAAGTGTAGACTCTGATCATCAAACGTTAGAAGTGACCTTGGTGGAAGAAGAAAATGATACAGAAGAAAAAAAAAGGAGTGGAGAGAAATGAAGGTATGGACGGATGAAAATATAGAAAGATAAAAAAAAATGGAGAAAGGACAAATTCAGAAGGAGGAATAGAGGAAGAGATAAACAAGATAATAAAAAGAAATAAAGGAAGCAACAGAAAAGAGAAAGTATAGAGTGAGAACAGAAAATTTGGAAAGACAAAATGAATGGTGAAATGCGAGTGCCAAAACGCAAAGATAGAAATGAGGAGAGGAAAAGAAAATGGGAAAATGGCAATTGAAGAATATAAGAAAACTTGGAAGAGGCTGGAATAAGCAAAGATTTAATAGATGCAATAGAAGATATATACAAAGAAACAAGGTGCAGAGAGTACAAGTACAAGAGTAGGGAAAAGCGGGAAGAGAGTTTGGGATAGAGAAAAGGTTGAAACAAGGATGTCGACTGAGCCCTGGTTTATTTTCTTTGTATGTAAGAGACTTACAGGAAGAAATTAAAGGACAGCAGGTAGGAGGGATAGTGGTGGGAAGAAGAAAAGTGTGGGTTCTAGCCTACGCAGATGATATGGTGGTCTTGGCAAAAACAGAGAAGAAAATGAAAGGAATGACAAAAGTGATAAATAGATAATTGGAAAAAAGAATTTATTAAGGTTGCAGAAATATTTCAGCCAAATTTTTGAAAATAATTTATTAATTACTATAAACGTTTCGCTTTTTTTTAATAAAAGCTTCATCAGTATACATAATAAAATATAAATACATATATAACAGTTACACAGACACATAATTATTAGATTTTACAATACATTTTTATATATTAAACATACATATTTAAAGTACACACAAACAATAGAATAACAGCCGTACTTTTACGTATACATAAAAATTATGGAGTTTAAGAAGAAAAAGGTAGAATAAAGGAGAGAAATGGAAGTGGAGAGAGGAAAAGATAAAGATGGTAGACAAGTATAAATACCTAGGGTATATGGTGAGGTACGACAACAAAGACGAAGACCAGATTAAGGAACCAGAGAAAAAGGAAATAAAATAATAAGGGAGGTATGGGGTATAGGCGAAAGAATATTTGTAAAAGACTTGGAGAAAAGAAAATGGATATTTGAGAGAATAGTAAAAGGTGTGTGTGTTGATGTACGGAGCAGAGGTGTGGGGATGAAGAGAATGGGAGAAACTGAAGAAGATACAGGAAAGGTATTGGAAGTGGACACTAGGTTTGGAGAAGGAAACACCAGGTTATATAGTCGAAGAAGAATGTAAACTGGAAAAATAAGGATACAGACAAAAAAAGGGCAATACGGTATACATTTAATTTTTAATCTCATATTTTAGATATTCTTGGCCTTTAGTTTTTTATTTATGCGAAGTAATTTTGCTTTATCTTCTTTACACTTAACTGTTAACTGTATTCTCGGTTTTGGTGAAGGCATATCTACAATCCTACTGCTAATATCAGAATCACATGAATCATTTTGTTGTGATGCTCTAAATTTATGCGGTGCAGGATTATCCGAATCTAATAAAGGTAAGGTACGTTTTGCTGTAGAACGTCTGTACTCCGCTCGGACCAGCAATAAATCTAGGCGAAGTTGATTCTGAGAAAAAAAATTGACGTCAATTCACTGATAACAAGTGAGGGGTCAATTGTATTTAATTTTAAATATTCTTTTAAAATTTTAATTCTCATTAATTACACACAACTTTTAGTACATTGTAATCAAACAACAAATAAGTTGTTAATAGGCTATTAAATTTGTTTTGTATTTTGTTTTGCGCAAAAACTTACAGTTGGATAAATTAAAATCAGAAATTATAAGCGATCAATTTTCAAACGGAAGTTAATAAAACACGCGACGAATGTATGTGAATCACTTCAAAAGAGTGCATAATTATTTATCTTATCAATTTGAAATTAAAAAAAACTATAGAAAAATAAGTTAATACACAAAACTATTTCAGTAGGTAAATAAAAATAGCATTAATTAATAATATTTCGCTGAAAATTGTTAGTGGAGCCATCTACAAATCGGTGAAATTGTCGGTTACATTTTCCATATGCGTTGCGTATCTTTAGTAACTTTAGTAATCAATGGTTATACTCTTTAAAGGAAACCAGAACACTAATCAGAACAATCAAGAACCAAATTTGAGTTGTTAACTTCACATAGGTAAAGAACACTGACGCTTTCAAATTAAATTCGCCTAAAGTTGCGAAAAAATAAAACTGAAGTCTTTGGAGTTATTCTATGTTAAAAATCCGTGTTTTTATTGAAACAGAATAAGTTTTATAAGTTTATTGCATACTTAAAGCAAAAATCCAGAGGTTACCAACCACAAAAAATCGAAAAGTTTTTCTTGAGAACAGATCAATAAATTTTTTCTTGAAGCTCCGAGAAGAAATTTTTATTGGAAAAATTAATTTGCGTCAATGGTTAAATAAGTACCTCAAATTAACTGAACTTTAAAATCGAATAAAAAGCGTTGTGTGTGAGATATAACGAAAACCTTTAGTGCGGATGAAAGTATGTTCAATACCATTATGTTTTTAAAATGACATCATTTAAATGGTCTCCGTGGCTTCGTTTACAGGACTCGATCCAAGAAGTCCAATTTTGTTTAATTATGTTGCACAAGTCGGGCTGGATCTCACCAATGGTTTGAATGATGTTGTTCTCCAGTTGGTCAAGTTTTGCTGGTTTGTTGGCATAAACCTGCGACTTAAACTAGCCACAGAGAAAAAAATTTAAGGGCGTTAAATCGCACGATTTTGGCGGCCATTTCACATCGCCTCCTCTAGAATTAACGCGTTCTGGGAACTTTTCAACAGCTCCAATATAACGCCCGATGTGTTATACGTTGCGCCGTCTCGTTGGATCCACATGTCGTCCAGATTTATGTAATCCAATTGAGGCCACAAAAAGTCGGTTATCATGGCCCACTACCGTTTGCCATTGACAGTCACTGTCTGGCCATTTTCGTTTCAGAAGATGTATTGAATCTTCCTTGAATAGTGTAGCGTTCTATGGATAAATGGAACTATGATTAAACACAAAATTACAGTGCTGTCACCTTAAACGCCAGAGAAATAAACTGTCAAACTTCGGACATAGCTATTGAAAAACGGTATATTTATAGGTCCTGTTTATATTTGAGTTCCGGGAGCTTGTCGATACGACGAATTATCATTGTTATTACTGGATGGCATTAAAGATCAAGACAAGACTCTAATAGTACACATTCCTGATTCTAAAACAAACGGCATTACACCACATTTTTAAAATATAACTAAGGAAAATGTAAGGTCCAAACATTCTCTGCTTAAATTGCAACATATCTTGAGTTACCTGCTCTGGAATACACGAGGCACTAAGTAAGGCCTTTATTATTATTAATAGACGCTGGAGCGACATTACCAATTTAAAATGACATGGAGCATAGAAAGTACAAAAAGTAGCTCAAGGCTACATCGAAACATTCAATCAGGGCCAACAAAAAACACAACTACTAAAATGGGCAATAATCCCTCTACAAGTTATGATTTATCAACAATCGGCTTTGATGAGATTTGACTGGCACTTTTAATAAAATTTGAAACTCGGTCTTATTTCTACTTAATTTTAATTTTGAATAAATTCTTTTATTTTAAAGTATCTTTTTTATTTTTGTCTTTTCAAGTCTTTACAACAGTACCAGTCCGGAAAATTCTATTTCCTGTGTGTAAGTAACTTGCCAGTTAAAATGACTTTTTAACGTGAAGTGAGAGTTCGGATAAATTACGTTTACAATTTAGTAACAAATAATATTTAAAGATGAAGAGCATAATGAAGCAGCAAACTGCAAATTATGGTCGAAAGGCATACAAACTTTAAGTACTGCCGTCAAAAATTTAAAAAACCGGAATAAAGTTTCACAAAGTACAATCTGAGAATAAGAGGGTAACTGGTTTGTAAGAGAGCTTGAAATGCGCGCAGCAATTGCTTACTGAAAGTACAATCGGAGGAATAAAGTCGAGAATCGGTACTAGGCGAATTTTTGCATTCACACAAATAGATTATGTTTTCAATTTTGCTTGAATTGTTTCTGTAACATAAAATTATTTTTTCGCCAACAAAGAAAATAAATGTTTCGAACGCGTTGAATTCAAAGAACTGTTACACAGACTGTACTCCCCGAGGTGCACTTTCCAAGACGACAAACAGAAATGAGCCTTCTTCAGCACGTGTCTGATTTTGGACAATATATCAGTTCAGATTTGCTAAACTGTAGCCAAAAATTAGTAATTGTTAGTAGCTATAGAACTTTGTAAACAAGTGACAGACATTGTGAAATAAATTGCTTTTGTGCACAAAAGATTGTGTTTAAGTGTATTTTACCTAAGAATTGAAAAAAATCGCCTTTCTGAAGAATTCAAGAAGCCGCAAAAACTGCAACTTTGATTTGCTATCAGCAAAATCATGAGAGAAATATGGGAGAGTACAATGTTTTTTTTATAGAATAGTGTAAAAGTAAGAAGACAACTCGATACACTCAAGATGTTTCTCCTGCTTAGTTTTTTTAAATGTGCAAAAAGTATAAATCTTCGTCGTTGTGGACTTTCTACTCTATGTTAAGAATTACATTGATAGTAAGAAATGAAATAGATGAAATGAACCGACTAAGGACCAGTACAAACCCTAAAAAATTAAAGCCTTACTCTCAAAAACAACATCGACAAATTTATCACAGAACCACCAGGTGACATTTATTTGATAATTAAGGTAAATGACTAATTTTTGCTACTCTAATATTTCAATTCAAAATCCTTGTAGGTAGCTGTAGGTTTTTGTACATTCCAAGAGTTATGTTTTGTAAAAACAGAAAAAAGTTTGATTTGAGCTTGGGCAACACATAAACTATTTATTATATACTATATAATATCCTGCATTTCCTATTACAAATTTCACTACACAAATGTATTTTATTGCTCAGAATTGTTATTAGATTCAAGGTAAATTTTCATAGTGCAAATGTAATGCAATTTGATTTATAATCTAAAATTGTGAATGTGGAAACAAAACCAGAGACCGTTGCACATATTGTAGACTGTTGTCAATTAACAAAGTTTAAAGGATAATTGTAAACGTTAATAATTTAACGGACGAAGCTATATTTTGCCTTACTAATCTGAAGGACATCTGAAGTTAAGCAATATTTTGTGTTCTCTGTTCTGATTATTTGCTTTTCCATTATTTTGTTTGTTATTTCTTTAACCTACAATTTTTTTATTCGTCATTGTCGTGACTGGCGCCTGGACCGATTCATTATAGGTCGTCATGCAATGGCATATGAATACTAAGGTGAGTAAGGGTTGACGTTTTTAGGTTTTAGTGGTTTTCCTAAACTTTGAAGCAAATGTTTTGCTAAGACAAACCAATCCACTATTGCACACGGTTTCGTCATCACACTATACAGGTTTTTACTGATCTTTTGGGGCACCATACATAACACTTACATCACAATACAATATTAAAAATGTACGTGAAATGCGTGTCTTACTACATGTCGTGTATAAAGAACACGTACAAATAGTATAAACGAAGAAAACCAACAGATAATTGTAACAACAGTGAATGTTTTATGTGCATTATCGTTGTCAAAAGCGATAACTTTAAATGCTTACACTCGTGTCGATAACAATTGCGTTTTGATAACGATAATGTACATAAAACGTTCACTGTCGTTACAGTTAGCTGTTGGCATTTCTTATTAAAAATATACCATACAAATAAATAAATAAATGCAATTTGAATAATAATTATTTTGTAAATGTTAGAAGTATTTTCATAATTTGTTATCTACCACGTAAAAAATGTTGAAAATTTACCAAACCTTCTTTTTTAATAGAAACATAAAATTGCAAAATTTTATTAAACGTAGAATTGTTTTGTAATAATTAAAAAAGTTTAATTGATAAAGGTGTGTTTTTAAAATTTTTGTATACCTTTTCAAAATGCTTATTTAAAAAAAAAAACAAATCTTAAGAAAAGTTTCGTGGTTTTTTGAAAAGCAGTATAAATGTTGTTAAGATGGTTAATGTTTATTATTATATTTTTTAATGTGTTAAAAACGCAACTATTAGATCGGCCTGTGCATTTTTTTATGCCGTTTTGATAGGTTTTTGTTAATTATAATTATGTCAAGTTGTTGTTAGTAACGAATTGGATAGAAAACAAATATAATTTTTCTAATACAAAAATATCGAAAGTATGGTGTTTTTTTCTCGTAAATTTGAAAGTTCTGATTCGCGCAGTGACAAATAAGAAGCTGACGACTAATGAACAAATGTAACACTAGACAAAGTGAGTAGATAACCAATATCGACCAGTACATACAATTTACTTGACATTACAAATAAATTATGTTTACAAAGTTTCTTAAAATTGCTAGCTACGTACAGACTAAGGATTACTTTACCAAAGTAAAAACTATTCTCATTTACCTTATTGTTTCAAAACAAGCAACAAATCATTTCAAGTAAAGTTTCTATTTTGAATATAAATTGCAAAATTGGTTAAAATATGAGAATTTTTCATTAAATTGTTTAATTAAACATGTTAGCAAACAACAATTTATTACAAATATCCGAACTCGTACAAAGTCACAATTGTAAATCTCGACACAACATGAATCCATTCAGCCTTAAAATCATTTCAATTTACTAAAATTAATTATAATCAACCACCCACGTCTGGTATTTAACACATAAAATCTCTTTACTAAATAACAAATGTTAAACATAACTTACAATACATATCCTCAATAAAGCACAATCTTCTTTAGTATTGGCCCTAATGGAAATTCAGACGGCGATTGGATTAATTAATTAATTCAAAGCGTTACATTTTGGGAAAATATGTAATATAGTATATAATCCAAAGAAAGAGATCTTGCGGTATACCCAAAATGGGAAACAAAAAAGCATCGGTTTTCTTAAACAAACCAAGAGGTATTTTTTTTTCACGCACCTTAGAAAGTTACTTGTTGGTAAAAATGGTAAAAATTTTATGACAGTTTAATTCTATTATACGGAATCGTTGATTATAGCAGCGATTTATAAACGTACATACATGAATAGTTAAAAAATATTACAGCAATAAATCTATTAACGTCACTATTAATAATCGTCTAGAATTCAATTTAATAATAATAAATTTACGTACTTGGACAATTTAAACCACAAAACAAAGCCTTGTAATAGAAAACTATATTTTTATCCATATAATGGTTCTAGTAGTAAAAAAAACTGGGCTGGGCAGGGCTGCAGAACTTAATTGATTTAATTAGTTTTGGAGTGTACACAAAAAGTATAGCATAGTAACGTGTGATAGCGTAACTCTGCATTAAACCGTGATATAAATATATTCAAAAAAGTGACAGAAATGAATGATGCATTAGAGCTTACCTAAATATTGACTAACTACTTTGTTAAAAAAATTTATTCACAATCACTATTGTAATGTGTGAATTGCAAACTTTCAAAAGGTGATGCAATGAGTTTCCCACGGGTTGAAAAGAAACAGCTGTTCACTTTCAACTCAAGAGAAAAGAGAGAGAAAGAAATAAAAAAGAACAAGTTTCAGTGTTGCCAATATTAATTTAGCCTGTCATAAATTTCTGTCGATCGTTGGTTCTGTTAATAAATTTCCGACAAAGGATTTACCTAAATTATTGTAGAACGCAAGTATTATAACTGTTTTTTATCTTTAAAGAGTACTTATATTGTAGAGTCGCTGTTTTCAGTTTATATTATTTCATAACCTAAAAGTATATAATTGTTTTCAATTTTGTAGGTCGAAGCATCTGTAGGAAAGGAACGTTGATGTTTCATTTCATTAACAGTACAAGTCGGTGTTGCTCGAAATAATACAGGGTCATTATATTAGGAACAAACCCATACGTTTTTGCACCAACTTAAAGAAACCACATAAAACGGTTTTGGCAACTGGATGTATGTGTATAACCAGAAAATGCAATTGGGAGAAATAATTCAAAGAAACAATCCTCTTTAATAAGTAAGAAAATGTATAACAATAAAAAAAGTATTTTCAATTAGATCCATTCGAGGGTTCATTTCTAACATTTATGGTTACGTTAGAATTACCGGATGCATTAATAACAAAGGATATTCCTTGTTTTGTTTGGCTGCTGCATACACTAAATTCATTAGAGCTACTTGGCCCGCTGTCATGAGTTGTGCTTGACAACATAACGGCAACTTTTTTTTGGCCTTCTAACGAATTGTCCACATATTCCAACCGCCTACCCACCGTTTTAACTGCAGAATATCACCACCATTATCAGCTAGTAATGTAGCTGCAGTTCGTCGAAAGCAGTGTCCGGTAAATGTTGCTGGTTCTTTTAATTTCAAATATGTTGCATTATTTTTTGGAAATGATGCAATTGTGTTATGCCCAAAAGGCTGTTTTGTAATTTTGTTATATCGAACTTGCATAAATAACTTGTTATTTTCAATGCTTCCACGCATATTTATATATTGTTTTAATATGTTTATCTATTCTAGATTAGAGACCATAAATGCTCGTGAATGGTGTGTCTTCAAATCTGAAATTGAAACAGTTACTCTATCTTCTAGAAACTTTATGTCGCCAATGGTCATTTTAAAAAGCTCGTCACTTCGACAAGCTCCGGAAGTACCCAATATCAAAGCCACCTGGAAATTGTAAAATAAAATTATTTGTCACTTTGATAAATAATAAACTAAGGAACTTCTTCGGAATGTGTACCCGAAAGTTAGTGTAAGTTTAGTTTTATATTGCACACTTAAGTTAGGTTATTTTAAGTTTATTTATAAGTTCTTAGCTTTAAGTTGCATCCTTAAGTTAAGTTATTTTTAGTTTAGTTATAGGTTCTTTGGATACACATCCATTCCGAAGAGGTTCCAAACTACTTACTTTTGTGGAAGAAAGTCTAATGGTGCGTCTTTCAAAAACCTATTGATTTCAATTCTAAAAAAACGTACTTGATTTTTGGTTTGTAACCCACATTTTTTTTTTTCAAATATGCTATTAGTTTAGAAAATTTTGAGATATTTATATTTTCATTGATATCCAATGTTGTTCGTAACATTGAATATGTTGCCCATAATGTTGAAGGTTTTTGGATTTAGCCAGGTCGCTAAAATAGGCAAGCACAATATTTTCTGATGTCTTCTGCTGTACATTTTGGTAGCGCACCAATCTTTATAATCTCTGTAGACTTTTGATAACGACTTTTGCTTTTCTCTGAACCGCTTCGTTGGCCAGTTTCATTAATTCTGGAGGAGTGCCTAGCTCCATTTCACTTTCTGAACTTTGAGACAATTTTATACACAATGATTAGTGAATTTCAAGCTAAACGGAATTTGTTTTTTTTTCTAAGTGAACTTGATCAAAGCATTAGTTTTGTAACAAATTGATACTGATTGTGATTGATACTAATCAACTATACATTAATTTTAAATGTCGATTAAATTTCTCTATTGTTGTTGTGTTAATAAGTTTCCAACAAAGTAATTACCTAAATTACTGTAGAATGCAAGTAATATAACTGTTTTTATCTTTAAAGAGTACTTACATTGTAGTTTCAGTTTATATTCTTTCACTTCAAAAATGTAATTGTGAATAAAATAGTATACATACCTGGGTAGAAATTTCATTTCATCCTAGCGCTTCGCCTGTCGATCGGATATAATGTGCCCTCGGATGAAATGAAACATTTTCCACCTCTCATGTAATATACTATTCCAAGTGCTAAAAGAAAAAGAAAAGTCATAATCATTTGCATTTATTTTATTAAAGGAGAGTATCGTTTTTAGATCCTATGCTCCCCGTTATAAGAATTTGTACACGCACGAGGCAATTATTATCCGCAATGTATTATAAAATTTTATTGTAATCAAATACGAAACTTATATGTACATCATTTATTGACATAGTCCCTTGCTTTTCAACGCACTTGGTCCATCGTTGTTCAAGTTTCTTGACGCCCTCATAAAATAAGGGTTTTGGTTGAAATGCGAGCCAGGAATGCACCGCGTCTTTCAATACCTTGTCCGGAGGTATATCTGCGGCCCATTATTGCCTCTTTGAGTGGACCAAACAAGTGATAAAAAAGAAGCAAAATCGGGACTATATGGAGGATAAGCCAGTACTTCAAAATTGAGTTTGTGGAGCATTTCAGCAGTGTGGACAGTAGTATGCGGACGGGCATTGTCGTGCAACAACACCACACATTTTAACAGCAGTCCTCGGCGTTTGCTTCAAATTGCAGGCTTTAGCTTGTCAGTAAGCATCCACTGTAACGAATACTGTTTATGGATGCGTCATCAACGCAAAACAACAGTACTGACAACATAAACAAAAATATACTTACATTGCGGATAATAATAGACTTACCTCGTAGGTAAAAAAATAAACTCCCCGAAATTTTAACTCTGAAACCATCCCGAAACACCCGAAAATTAATTCTTTTTTGATGAATTTGTGGTGACATGAACACGTCAAAATTGATGAATATTTCCGAAAACTAGTTTAAACCGAACAGACAGTATATTACTACTTAATCTAGATTTACAACTGAAAATGTATACACTCAATGTTCCTGCAAGGTAGGTCTGGTGACATCAATTAAATTATTGGTCATATCGGTCGATGGATAACGTATTTGTGGTTGATGCCTTGCATAAGATAAAAACCATATTACAGAACAGACATGGCCACACATGCCTAATACTAGTGCGCCAGAATTACATAAACATATCCAACCAGTTATTACCTCAATTCCAACCATTTGGGAGCTATATTCTATGAAACACTTTCGATTTTCAAATCAAATTGATGAAATGAATTGGACCTACCACATTAGGATGTCGATGCAAACGCACTAAATAATTGTCATTAGATAAATGCTAAACGAATTTGGTATGAACCGTGAGTTAAATCTTGGACATGATTTTCCGGTAGAATCGGAAAATCTTGAATACCTAAAACCCATCTACAAGTGGCCAATTCAAACGACCTCAAAATCTAGAGCCCAATTTAATAAATAATTTGGACGGTTTAAATGCATCATCTTCTGGTCCGTTTTGATTTATTTCCAGAAAAAAGGCATTTGATATAGCACACGCAATTTTAAAAATATCTTCCAATGTTTCACAGCTATAAGAATTAGAAACTACATTTCTTAAAAATCTACCATCTGAGCATAGTAACTAATTGAGACTTGTTAACCTGTTGGATGGCGTGTCCATTTTAAATCTAATGGGGCATAAAAACGTTGAGACCAATATTTCTACAAAACTCAGTCGAGTTTCGATATCCACGGTCGTATATAATGTTATTGCCTTCCCGAAAAAGTGATAAATCCATGGCCCTGCAAAACCATAGCATTAAAAATCGACTAATCATTATTCCTTTAATCTGTTGCATGCGGGCCCGTTACATCCATTATATACCCATCTGGAGCTGTTGCAAGAAAACTTGACAAGGTTGGCGCGTTTTCGCAAAGAGTATGTTTTCCGCTAAGACAAGTGGTCGCGAGGTTTTTAGTGGAACAGATAAGTTGCATCAATAAGAACAACTAGAGAATTTGGATAGGCAGTGCACAAGCAATTTGTTGCTGTGGTACTATGAAGAACAGCATAATTTTCACGAGTTATGTGCTGGTAGCCAAGAAGGCGACGAACAAAATGATTTGTTAATAAAGTCAGAACGTCATAGAAAATCTCGTGCTTACAGCTTTGGTTTCATAGCAAAATCAGACCCAAAACTTTTTGATTTGGCTCTACTCTAAGCTTAATAAGAAAAATTGCACCACAGTTTTTTTTAAACTTCTTTTCTAAGCCCTAAGTTATTGCAGTGTTCAACAATTGTATTATACTGGGCTATATTTACTCTGGTCAAGCATTTATAGTCATCGTCATCCATTTCTTTGTTGTCAAAATCAAATACTTTGGCAATTCTATTTCAAAGGAATTACTTGGTCTGTGAGGAGGTCGATCAAAGTGTTATTATCTTTAGGTGTAAATTGCCTTCAAGTAGCTTGCAATCTTATTGAAGCAACGGCTTCTTCGGAGAAATAACTTTTCTCAAAATGCTCGATGCAGAATATTCTATTCTCAACCCACAATTTTATTAAAGCTTCAAGACTACACAAACACAAACCATTTCTTTGAGTGGTCTGCAGCTTTATCACTAATTATGTTAACAAATTTTAATAACATGGTCAATATCGTAGATGTTGTTGTAAATCAGATTTGACCATTATTTTAGGTTCTTCAAAGGCTACAATTTAAAATATTAATCGTACATGGTGTCCCGCCTTCGTGGACCACATGTAAACTTTGACATTTAAAATTAAAAAAATATTTTTTTTATTTTGAACCTACGTACAAAACTTATAACAATTTATTTTATGTAATTGTTAAAAAAGTTATTTGGGTTGCCTATCCATTTTCAATTACAAAAAATTTTACGCCGCTTTGCACTTGACACAAAAATGTTAGACCTTGAGGTGTATGATATGATGAAAGTTTTTGAAAAACACTTACATTTTGACCGTTGATTGGATATGTACCAGTTAGTCCGTTTCATAATTATTAATTTTAATAATTAATAAATGTACTGTTTATAATATCTTTTAAATGAGATTTAAATAAAAAAACTTATAAACTGTGCACTGATTTAATAACTGCTAAATTATTAAGCAAACGATATTTAGCCGAATGTTAATTTCAGGTAAGTTTTTAATAATTTTATAATAAAAAAATCAAGTTATTTTATTCTTAAACAAATTCAGCTGCTTGGTACGGCATATAGTCCCGCATTTGATTTCACTCAATCGGGACCTGGTACTAAATTTTAATTACCGTCGTTTCCGGGAAAAATTAAAGGAGCAAATATCATAAAAAATCAAAGTCTGCCCTGCTTATTTACTTTAGTTTTATCCGGTTATGATCTTCACTACACGTCGGGAAAATCGTAAATTCTTTTTTATTGCAAATGCTTAAATTAATATAGTTTAATCATTTTCCATTTTTTTTCATTTTGATTTATTAAAGAAATTGTAAATGGTATCGCCAAGGTAAATTCGTGACAATTAGTAAAAAAAGCAAAACAAAAGAAATTAACTCCATAAAAATAACATAATACTGAACTCTTAAACATATTATAACGGTGTTATGATGGTATAATAGACTAGGAAGCAGTTAGTACACGTTTACAGTCATTTCCTGTTCTTTCATAATCTGGTCGTTTTAACTCTGGCGTTGATTTACCTTGTCTGTAAATAAAAATATAAATATTGTATTGGCGCCCAAACTTAGCATCACACGGAACTCACAACTTCTCTACCACTATGCGAGCTAGTAAAATAAAAAAATAAGGGTTATGGTGACTTTATGTATATGATTTTACTCAAAGAATAATAATTTTTGAAATATCAATTTTTAAACATTCGATTGATTCAACATCGGTCTTCATATATTTCTCGTTTTTTAGGTTATTATTTGAAACATAAAATTCAAATTATATTCATACGACCCTAATTGTCCATAATTTAAAAGTTGGCATTGGTTATACAAGGTATGAGAAAAAAATGACAAACTTTGTAATCAAAATGATGAAAAATATATTTTTTTTATTGTACAATTAAATCCATTGTTAGCTTTAAAACTCTGTTTTTATCAAAATTATCAACGAAAAATTATTGTCACGGTTGTGTTAGTAATTGTCCAATCTATTACAATTTTATTGTATCTTTGTATTGTTAGTAATAATGAGTGAGTTTTCGACAGCAGAATTAGTTAGTATGGTTTATTCCACCAGAAAATTAAATAAAAGATTAGCATTATAAAGCAGATAATTAGGAACTACAACGATATCCCCAAGGTGAGTTCCAAAAAAACTACAGAGAAAAATACTAGGAAACATGTTCGTACTGAAGAGGATGTGCAATTTGTCATCGTTATTGTTATCAGGGGTTGAGAAACTTATCTTAGGAACTTTGAAGACAATTGTAAATAATGTGTTACTTAAAAACAAATTCCATCCTTACCGTATACAACACCATTTTAATATCTGACAAAACAAATTTTGAATGCTGACACGATTATTAAGAATTCTTCTAGTATTTGACATTTCCTGTTTATTTAGATATTTCTTTTGGCTATTTAAAACAATCTGTCCAGCCATTTTATTCTAATTTTGATGATCTATTTTATAATTTGGTACAGAAACTTTTGTTCCAGGTAATTAAAATAGTTGCATCGGTTTAATAACTGTTTAATCGGTTAACACATAAGGAGACATACATAAAAATATATCAATAGCAATACAGAATAATGTGCTCTCTCGTTGATATTTTACACATATACATATAAATGAATTAGCGACACGTCAAACAAGTAATAGTCCTTATCCTCCTTGAGCGACGCACTTATTCCGTTAGCTAAGCACACATAGTGTGTGGATTCAAGTGTAACAAAGAGTTAATTATTTATAAGCGCCACTTTGACTTATAACGTAATTCATCAAAGTAGTCAAGGTTACTTTAATAACAATATAAACAAAAAGGTAAGAAACCATCGTATACAAGTATTTGTCTAACGCCATAAAGTTTTTCAACATTAAACATTTAGTTACCTTGAGATAAGTTACTTAAGCTATGATCACATACATGTATCAGTCATTAAGGCTACTTTTTAGAACGTTCAACATCAATAATTCCTAGTTATAGTTAAGAAACAGTTTGGTACTGGTAAATGGATTGTTCGGATACACACGCTAAAATTGAAATAGCTGTAAAGCAAAGCACAGGTGGAGAATTAGGTCTGCGGCACAGTATTAAAGGAAAGCTTTTCCGGTGTTAAAACGAGACACCCCAACGTCGCTGGTCCTCGCTATCTTGCGTGACAGAATTCTAACCGGCATCTCCGAACAGCATTGACTCTATTTCCGAATACCACTTCCTCAAGTACAAGTAAGGGTCAAGAGGTTAATCCGTCCAATTACAACAAAATAAGCCAGTAATGGTTCCAGAAGACAACCCATAAACTCTGGACGTAATCAAACCCTAACAGACATCAAACAAAGTAATCCCAAAAAAAAAAATAATTGGACGAAGAAGCTGTAATGATTAAAGAAAACTAATGCAGCAAACTATTGCCACGTGGTGAAATATAGGTTAGTAAGCTCAGGTGCAAACGTTCATTCTAAAGAACATCCCGTTTTATTTCCCATTACATATCCAATGTACTTTACATTCTACAACAGGCGGATGGTTATAACAATTTCAGATTAATCCATTACTCTGACTTGTGTTTAAAATTTCATTTCGCTGTTTCTTTTTACAAACACGACTGTTTTTGTTATCAGTCAAACACAAAGAGAAAGAAAGTAAAACGAGCGCAATGGCATTTAGACGTTGACCTTGTTCTATTGAACTCGCAGTGAAAGTAATAAAGGACCGTAATAAACAAAAAAATTTAACGTTAGAAAAGTAAAGCCAGTAAACGTGAATTTTATTATTTTTATTTATTCATCATTTTTGATTACAGAGTTTGATTTTTCTCATGCTCTGTATAAGCAACGTCAACTTTTAAATCATGAACAGTTAAGGTCGTTACCGCCTGAGTGTAAATAAAATTTTAGTTTTATATTTAAAATAATTACCTGAAAAACCTAAATTATCTGAAAACCAATATTTACCCAAAAAAGTGTTAAAAATTGATGTGTCAAAAAGTATCACTTTTTATTAAGACTCATATACACAAAGTCACCATAATTTTTCACGTAGATTCAGAATAAAAAGTATAAATATATTTCCATTTAAAATGTCAAAGTTGACAAGTGGTCCATGAAAGTGAAACACCTTGTATAATTGATAATATTTCTAAATTGTAGTCACTGAGAAACCTAAAAAAATGATTAAAACTGATTTTGAAAAAACTTACTTTTTAGAGGCAATATCAAAAATCCACGTACTAGACGGAAGGCTTTATATGCTAATTTATAGCTTTGTTAAAAAAATTAGGTCCAATAATTTGATTGTACATGGTAGGCTAATAAAGAGGTAAGCGGCTGTATTTCACAAAAAGAAAACGCTGGAAATTATTTTCGAGTTTTGAAAATAGCCACCATTTCCATTTTAAAATTTAAAAACCGTTTTTTTAACAATTTTCTTATATTAACAATAGTCATTGCTGTTTAAAACTGAAACAAATTCAAATCTTTTTTGCTCTATCTCTGAAAGGAAAGTAGTTGGGAATGTTTAAACATTTTCGGAAATAAATCTCGATAAGTAACTCGAATATCGTTTAACATACCTATTTTAATAAGCTTGGTGACGTTAAAAAGGTCTTTTGTAAGCCATCAGTCGTGCTAGGAGTGATGTCATTATAATTAGCTTACCTTGTCATCAGATAGTGTTTTCAAACATAATTGTAAAAAATATAGTTTAAAAAAAAATTAAATGCAATAAATATTACCTTTTATGTCATTAGATAGACAAATAAGAGCACAAGCACCCAATGAAGATCCATGTCAATATCCTTATACTATCTGAAATAATGAATAAAAGAACTTTAACGTAAAAAAAATGTTAATTTTAAAAAAATCCGTTTTGCGGTTTATTATGAATATCTAATTATTTAACTTCCCCAATAAAATTCTAATTTATTATTTATAATGCACATCAATATTTAAAATTGAAATAAAATAAAATATATGTATCTAACCTAAAATAAAATAACATAATTTTAGTTAGATTATAAATATTATTTGAGATTCTAAATAATAAATTAGAGTTTTATTTACCATATTAGGATAATTAGACATTAATAACAAAGCGAAAATGTTTTCAAAATTGAACTTTTTTTGAGTTCAAGTTCTTTATTCTTTAGTTTAAGATATGGTATGTAAAGATATTAAGATGCAGTTTTTACTATGTTCTTGAGTTGTCATTTATTTATTTATTATATTAAAATACGTTAAGCATTTTTGAGTTATCAACATTTATTTCCAAAAAATGTTCGCACACTCCCTTCTTTCAGAGATATAGCAAAAAGTATTTAACCAAAAAGATTTGAATTTGTCTCAGCTTTAAAACATCAATTCCAGCTTTTGTTAATTACCCCACGTTGTAACCATTTTAGATAATTTTTACTTTTATTATATAAATGTTTACCGCAAGTCGATGCAATGAGTGGTCCCTGAGATACAGCCGTTTACTTCGCTTATTGTCCACCCTCTACATTACCCACACCAAACATTTACTTCTTGTATTGCTGGCTATTTGTTTTTTCTTGGATTTGTTAAGATTTTTTTTTAGCAATACCCACCATTTTTGGTAACAACGACTCCTTTTGTTGTGAACGTTGTTCGTCAAAAAAATAATGTTTCTGGTACATTAAAAAACATCTCTTTCTATTTGTTCTGACAATTTTTTTCTTATAAAAATGAGAGCGGTCAATAAAAGCAACATCATTTGAATCACGAATGTACCTTTGCTTTTTTAATTCTGTTACATTGTTTGTTGAAGACACTGGCAGTGCACACAAGCGTCGAAGCAGGTCCTAACCAGAACATGGACAATGCCAACGATAAAAAATTGATGTACTGCAGTGCTGTGCAACTCAATCTTAATATTAGTATTCGACAACTAAGTATCGACTGTGGTGTAAATAGATGTCGAGCTCATAAAATTTAAAAAAACCATAATTATAGATCATATCATTACCCGCAAACAACCAAAATTTTAACTATTAGAGCACCCAAAACTCTCATTTATTTGTACCAGCGCACATACAATATCCCCAAAAAGATGGAATACTCTCATAGCATAATCTCATAGCATAATAGGTCTATTATTTATTGAAGGAATGTTTTGTGGAGATAAGTATAGGGATTTATTGATGCAGCAAATTTTACCCGCATATAGTAGCTGAAGAAGGTGTAGTTGTGTGGTATCAGCATGATGGATGTTCCAGCACATTTATTTATTTATTCGTATAGTAAATTTTTAATATATTATTGTGATGTAAGTGTTATGTATGGTGATCAGAAGATCAGTATAAACCTGTATAGTGTTGTACAATTGTAAATTGGTTTATCTTGGCAAAGCATTTGCTTCAAGGTTTAAGAAGAACATAAAATATAACAGCACCATCATTGCATGACAACATACAATGGACCGGTTCAAGCGCCAGTCAAGACAATGACGAAAAAAATTGTAGGTTAAGGAAATAGCAAACAAAATAATGGAAAAACAGATAATCAAGACGAAAAATACAAAGCATTGCTTAACGTCATCCGTTAAATTATAAATATGTATATCCTACAAATTATTTGAACTTTAAAACAAATAATTATTAAGAATAATCGTTGTCCAATAATTTGTAATATTTGTTTGATACTTCCCAAATTAAATGAGAATTGCTTAAAACCAGCGTAGAAAACTCATTTTTAGAATTTTCGCCTTCATACGAGTGTTAGAGAATACTTTAAGGGCGTATATTGTTTCAACTTAAATGCATGCGTTTTCTGAATGTTTTTATCCTTTCTTAACCCATTTAATACTACAATATAACGAATCTTGTCTCCTATAAAGCTAATGATTTCAAGGCTGTACATTTCACAATAGTTTAAACCACGGTGTGCGCCCAAAAGTAAAGAGGGCTTAACTTTACCGACAAATAGCTTGAATAGACTATAGTCACCATCATGTTTTAAAAATACACAAGAGTTTAAATTATGACTTATTATAACCTAAATTTGTTAAAACTAAGTCTGTTCTATTATACCATACTCTTGATGATTGTTTCAACTCGTGAATAGCCTATTTAAATTTTAATACCTTATTCTTACAGCCTGAAATAAAAAAACTTTGAAGCTGATACATATAAACATCCTCATCAAGTGTACTATTAAGAAATGCTATAGTTACATCAAGGTGGTGAATTTTCAAATTCAAATTTACTGACAATGCTACTAATAATATAAGTGTTGAATGACGCAGAACTGGTAAAAATGTCTCATCATAGTCAATGCCATGCTTTTTGCATAAAGCCTTTGTCTACTAGGGCGAGTCCGATATTTCACTTTATTTTCATTATCAATTTTCCTTTTAAAAAACCCATTTACACTGCACAATACTACAATGTGCTTGCCGATCTACCACGTTCCAAAAGTCTTTTTCTTAAAAAGATTTTAATTCCTCCTTCATAGCTTCTAGTCACCGACTTCGCTAATGTCTTGTAACTTTGATTCGATCATCATTCCTCACTGGAAATAACACTTCTTCGTTTTAATCTGTTTGAAATAGACGATTCCAAGTTTTCCATTATTATGGCGTCTCTGTTTATCAAAACCTTTTTAGTTTCAGGATCATACACTCGATATCCTTTCACAGTGTTGCTTTATCCAATAAATATGCACCTTGTCGCTTTCTTGTTCCACTTCAAACGTTTTTGCTTTGGAAGTTGTATCATAATTGTACTGTCAAAAATCGGTAAATGATCAACATCAGGTTTGCATCCTGACCAAATTTAAAACCGAGTTTTGCTATCAAGGCCTGATGTTAACGATCTATTGTTTAGGTATTCAGCTGTATTAGCTACCTCAGCCTAAAACTGCTTATCAAGTTTAGCATCTTTCTACAATGGTTTGGTTAAGCCTTTTCAACATACCATTTTATTGAGGTGTAATATGTTAATTTTTTGATGAATGACACCTTATTGCATCATGAAGTTATCATATTATTTTAGTTTTTCAGTAGATTTAGTACTTTAACACTTCCTCTATTGTTTTCAAGAAGTGAATGAAGGTTATTGAGAAAAGTCATCTTCAAAACACAAGACGTATCGACATTCACCAATAGATTTAACTTCCATTGGTCCATCTAAGTCCGAACGAATTACTTCCAAAAATGTTTCAGCTCCTTATTCCTTATGATTAAATGGCAATCTCGATTGTTTGCCTTTACAGCATACTACACAGTTTGATTATTCAATTGTTATTTTCCCCGAATACACAATTCCTTCGACAGCACCATTTTTCATTTTATTAAGACTGTCACTGTTTAAATGACCGAAACGTCTAATCCAAATAACAGCTGTAGCACTTGTCAAAAACAGTTTTTAGTAATTTCTGAAGGTAAATGAAGGTCGTCATTTATACACTACTGCTACAAAATACTTGCATTGTCTGAATAATGACTATAACTTAATTCAAACTTTAAGTGCAGTCTTGGCGTCTTTAATATATATATATACAAGCTAGGATCAATCGTTAATATTAATTTTGCTTTTGCCTTTTTATCATCTTCCGATGGAGTACTTGCTTGCTTCTTTTTATCACTGCTTTGGATGTGCTTTTTGAGGATACAAAAATTTCTCCGCTACAAACACCTATTCATCATAGTTTCCTCTGCCCATTAGTTTAGGAACACTGATGACGTAATTACTGGAAGCTATCACGTACTCAAACACTTTTTTAAAAAAAATTGTTAATCACACCACCACATGCGGTCCTGGGATCATAGCCTAAAAATAATTTTTCAAGGTTACGGTAAATTAAACACAACGTGCTAAGTTCGAGTACAAACAAGACTACTTTATTAAAGAAATTAAAAAAAAAATGCTATTCTTATATTAATATGTCACACGCAAGATGGCGCCAAATGGCCAATGTTAATATTTTAAACTTAATAACATATTTGACAGGTAATAGGCTTCTAAGACAAACGTTAAAGTCTGTATACTATTGGCGCGGAGTAATAAATCATAATTGCTTGAAATAATTCTTTATTTTCTTGTGAAAGCGGTACTTCTACGGTTAAGTAAAACCAATAAATTCTAACCAAAATACGATCATTGTGCCGCTCTTGCAGCATATCGACCCATCTAGGGTCTGAGAACAATAGTTTAATCTGTGTAAACACGTTGCCATCAGCCCAGGTACTGACGAAACGAGAATCATAGCCGTAGATGTGGGTATTATACCAAGATACAAAAATAATGGTATATAATACGTAAGAAGTAAAATTTGTAATGTGATCTACTATACAAATAAAATAAATAACATATAAATAATATATGACATAAATATAAAATAAAATAGTAATGCAGATATCGTCAGTACATTTATTACAATTACAATTAATTTGCGGGGACCGATTTTTAGGCATCAAAAGTAAATTTGGCTCAATTATAAAATTATGTGGTTGTCATGGAAACTTATCAAAATGAATAGATAAAAGTAACAGGCATAAAAATGTTCATTTAAATAACAAGACATTAGTAGGTAAAATAGGTATATTTAAAAATAACTGACAATACTCACTCATGGTTACAATAAATGGTGTTTAGAGAGTAGAACACTGTTTCAGGCACATTACGCTTGGTCATTTAACTTTCTTCCTCGTCTGAAATTTCCATTTCGGAATCAGAATCGCTGTCTTGTGTGTTTACTGATATAATAATTGGCTCCAATGTTATCTCTACTAAATTATCCAGTTGCCAACATTTGTCTTCTTCCTTAACGACATGAGATACACAGTTCTTCCATCTTTCAGGTGTTACTTTGTTTAATGCATTTTCCAGAAGTTTTTTCACGTCGTCGAGTTTAAAAGTGGTATTGTTACGAGCGACGTCACCTTTACTTGAGCCCAAACCAACTCTATAGGATTCAGCTCACAATGGTAAGGTGGTAAACGCAGTACTTCAATGCCCCGATTCTTTGCCATTTCGTCAATAACATGACGTATATACTTATTCTTATGAACTTTAACAATATCCAATAATTCTCTTTTCACCATGTCATCCTCAAAAGTTATATTCTTAACAGATAACCAATCTATAATTTCTGCTTTCCTCCAAGCGCTGGTAGGTAAATTTTCGTATCTTCGTGAGTGGTAGCTGGCGTTGTCCATAACTATTATAGATCCTTGGGGTATCAAATCTAGCATCTGCTCAAAATATTCTTCAAACACATTAGCATTCATGTCTTCGTGGTAGTTGCCAGTTTTCTTTGATTCGAATTCTAACAAACCACCATCTACAAAGCCATCTTCATTGCCAATATGAGTAATAATTAACCGTGTTCCTTTCCCAGAAGGCGGTCGAAATCCTGTCGATAGCCCTTCTATAAATCCTTGTCGAGCACTCGTAACGGTATTATCATGCCATGTTTTTACGGTATGTCCTGCATTGATCCAGGTTTCATCCAAATAGAATATACGCCTGCCTTCACGCCTATATTTTCTTATTTCCCGAAGATAATTTCTCCTCCATGTAATAATCTCTTGTTTTTCAATTAAAACGGATCTTCTATTTATCTTCTCCCAAGTAAACTTCAACTTGCGAAGAAGTTTCCACAGTGTTCTACGACTCATTTGGGGTAGATTTTCATCCTCATTTACTGCTAGTAAAATCTTATCGATTGTAGGAATCTGCTTTCCGTAAGTAGAACGAGTGAACCTTTCTACGGACAGAATTCCTCATTGCATCATCTAATTCCATCGGGCGCCGACCAGGAGATGGAAGTGGGTGAAGCACTTGTCCCAAATTTTTCTTTCCCTCACTAGTTTATAAATGGTGGATTTTGATATTCCCGTCATTGCAGAACATAATCCTACAATATCATCGACACTTTTTTCCAGGGTGTTGACATCGAACAGCGTCATGCACATTTAAAATTATAATTTTTTCCATTAGCAGATAACGCACCACTTTTAACACGTTTTGCTGGTGAAAAGTTTTTCATTTCAAAATTATTTGCACTAACACACAAACAAACAAACAAGCCGATTCATTGCTAATAACAAACTAAACATATTTTTCATTTAGAAATTCTTAATTGTAATAATAAGAAACAAACCACATAATAGTAAATAATTTTTTTTAAATATTCCACAGTTCAATAAGATTCAAATAGATTCATAACTTTTGTAAAACTTCAGTATACGTACCTATATAAAATTAAAATTTAAAATAGACAAATTGAGAAACGACACATTTGTCATTTATCGATTTTAGAGTTTAATTTTATATTCAAATACTGTGTTTTGCAAAAGTTTGTTATCTATTTATATCTTATAAACAGTGGAATATTGCTGAATTAAATTATTTACTATGAAAATAGATTCCACAAAGTAAGGATTGAAACAATAAAAGAAACCACATAATAATTCATATCAAGGTAGATTTTACTATTATAATATATTTACCTACTAAAAATATGATTTTCCAAATGTATCAGGTACCTAAACCACTGCAATACGGGAGATTCGATAATTCTGACAGGTTTATTACTCCGCGCCAATAGTATACTGAGTATCGTTTAAAAAAATCACTTCCAAACCGACAACTCAAATTTCGAAAACATAATATAAATTATTTAAATTGTTACATTCTCTCTGAATCTTTTGGAACTATTAACGCAATTTATGTTCAAATATTATTGTTTGGACAGAATAAACGTTAATTGAAAAAACTCATAATCTACGCCAATGTTTGTTTTGAAAACGCAAAATTTTAAAACTAAAGTTACCAATTGGTGACTATTTTAAAATAATAATAATAATTTCTTATAATGTACCATACGAATAAATATATAAAATAATCACCGACTACAAAAAAATTAAGATTATTTCCAAAAAGTTCCCATTTCTAAATCAAATTGTATTACATGCTTTTACACTTTTAATATAAGCACCCTTATTGAATAAATACTACATGGCGTAAATTATTAACAAAAAGAGCAACGAAGTACTAATCATTATACCCTATATACAAATTGCAAACAATATTAAATCGGTTTAATGCAATTTTTATATAATTTCAATAGCAATAATCTGAGATGATTTTATATTTATTAATTTTATTTGTTTTAAAGGTTGTTACGTTTTTGCTCCGCTTCATGTTTCGTGTTTACACAATTTATAATGCATCAAGATGTTTGTTCATGGTATTACCAAAACATCAAGGGCGAAAACAGATTTTATTCACCCTCTATAAAGCATTTAAACATTACGGACCACTACACTGCAATTCTAGTGTACAAGATTAGTCTTCGCGTAATTCAATTATCTATCTAACCGTGAAAAGCAAACAAAATAAACTATACAATAAGCTAAGAATTTACTTTTAAAGCTTCGAATATGAATATTTAAAAATTCGTTGGTACGGTAATCCAATAATTTGAGTGATTTTAAATCCAACATTAACATACTTTATTTTCATTATTTTCTTTAATAACACCGGTTTACAACAGTCACATAAAGTTTTATTAGAACGCATGGCGTAAATACAAGAATTGATTGTGCAAAGAGAATGGTTAATTTATGCACAAATTTTAATCTACGTCAACATTAAATGTCATTATGAGTTAAACCTGGTTAAATAATCTTATTGTTTATGAAGTTATTTGTTGAATGTGTCAAATTTTTTCTTTCTATTTTTCATTGCAATAGTAGAAACTTTTGACAGCATCAACTGTTCCCAAAAAGTAAACTTTATATTATTTTCTATTTATTAGTTTACATACAGTGCAAACGTTTAGTTTGGCATAACGGATATATCTAAGTTCTAGATCATTTACGACAAAATCTCTCGGACACGTAAATTTTGTTTTTTAAGACGCATATTTCTTGAAACTCAAATTAATTTTTTACCCTCTCTTCCTTTTGAAATGGCGTCATCGATAATTTTTTTAAATAGCATTACCTAAATTTGTTTGCAGTTTTGGGTAAATTTAGGCATCCTAAGCTTAGATATGTGTCACATTTTACTTTGACATTGACAGTTCCCAAGATATAATTTATAAAATAAAACAAAACTAGAGATTTTTTGAAACAAATGATATCACTTGATCTGTCGGTAACGATAATTTTTTTTACCTTTAGTTTGAAGTAAATGTTTGTTATTGAATCGAAAAGTATCACTTGTTTCAAAAATACTTGTAAAATATCTCTAGTATTTATTTCAGTTTAAAAATTAATATCTTTGGAAAACTGTCAACGTCAACGTCGAAAGTGATACATGTCTTAAATCTACTCAAAACTGCAAAAAAAATTGGTTGTGCCATTTAAAAAACTACCGATGACGTCATTATTCCAGACTGAAAGTTCGTACTGTATAGTGTATAGTACATAAATTCAACTGAACTATTCTAGTTGGATTTTGTTATCACGATTACGATTTTCCTTTTGAAATTAAATATTTCTTTATACGATTACGGTTAAAGTGGACACTTTATTACAAGTTTCACCATAAGCTTGGTTAAATTTAACATTGATTAAAGACAATTGTTGCTATGTTTATTTGTTGGATACGATTCCTTTTAATCAATAATTAAATTTAACCAAATTTCAAGAACTAGCCCGTAAGGATGTAAAAATCGGAAAGTGCATCAGAAAGGACTGAGAATAAAGCGATGCAAGTTTTATGGTTAAAAATAAACCAGTGACATAACTCTTAATAGGGCCGATTGATGGTCGATGATAATGCTGTGATTATTTCTTGTTCTTTAATTTAAAAATTTGTTTTATTTTTAATTTATATATATATTTAACAATCTGGATAATTATATCTTCTTGTTTTTTACACGTTTGTTTGTTCTTTTCTAGTGATTCCTAGTGCCTAAGAGTAATGACTAGGATTATACATTGTCCGCCATAAAGTTGAAACCATATGGCAATTTTTTGTTTATTATTATTATCACTTCTGCTTCTGAAGTAACTTAAAATGCGCATGTCAAAGTTGACTAGTAACATCTGTCAATTGTCAAGTTCGTAATTTTGGAAAACAATGTTTTAAAAATGGGTCAATTGTTCAAAATTTCAAAAATGAAAAAAAAGTGAGAAATTTTGATGTTCAATAAATTTCATATTTTCATTTTTTATTCACCCCTGTAATTGGCTGCTTTAAAAACATTTAAAACGATTTAAATCAGTATAAAGGCTACCAATTCCATTGCATATTATGATCATAATATTTGTACGTAAGTTTGTTTTGATGATTATTGATATTCTCAACTAAAAAAGAGGTAGTCTCTGGATTATTTTCCAAATTTCAAAAAAATCAGAAATTGTTTTTCAACTTTTCTTTATTAAAATTTAGTTGGATAGTACAAAATTGTTTTAATTATAATTTGAATATCTTAACACATAACGACTACTTCAAAATTACAAACAATAACATAGGGGTGAATAAAAAATACGAAAATATGAAATTTATTGAACTTCAAAATTTCTCTCTCTCAAAATCGGCACATGGGCATAAAATGTGATTAGCATCATAATTTCCTAGTAACATTTTTTGAAATTTTAACAAATTGACCCATTTTTAAAACATTTTTTTTTCCAAAATTACAAACTTGATAATTACCTGTCAACTTTGACTTGGCGCATTTAAGTTATTTCAGAAGTAAAGTGATTGCCCCTCAAGTTTTTTTTAACTACAATAATAATAAAAATTCCCACATGGTTCCAACTTTATGGCGGACACTGTATAGGTGGCGCCCGGGACAACGTCGGAAGCCATTGTTTACATCTGTATACAGAGTGATTCACGTAGTCCGTCGGTTAGAAAGTTATAAATTTCTTGAATTTCCGTCAATAATATACGTAAATTTGGTATATGGCCCGAATCCACTACTCTAAGTCAAACTAATTATAATATTTTCAAAATGGCGGATTTTCCAGATGTATCGGAAATTGACTTCATATTTGTTTTTTTAAAATGAAATGATTATATTTTGACACCATATTTGAATTCTACATTAATTTTACGATCAACACCATCATATTTTCAAGACATGTGTCATAGTTTTTGACATGTAACATTTAATACAAAAGTTAAGTTTACACAGACCTTTTAATAAATTCGTTACTTTTGAACCACTGAAGATAATAAATCATATTTTGTGTATTGATTCGTAAAGGTTCAACCGATATTTTAAATTGTTGCTAACACTTCTGTCTTAATATATTTTTACAGCATTGACCAACTAAAAAACCGGCAAATACTTAATTTTTTTCAAATGGCAGTTACCATTTTGACGGCAATGCGACACCACAGAACCACGATTTAAAATATTGATTGTACTTCTAGAAATCAAAAACACCAACAATAATTTATCTATCTTCAATGGTTCAAAAGTAGTAAATTTCTTAAGAGGTCTCTGCAAATCTAATTGTTTGCATTAAATGTTACATATGTCAAAAACTATGACATGTCTTGACACAATATGATGACGCTGATTATAAAATTTAATGTAGAATTTAAATATGATGTCAAAATATGGTCATTCCATTTAAAAAATGCAAAGATGGCGTCAATTTCGAGGTATATCCAAAGTGGCGTTATTTTCAGAATATTTTAGTTATAGAGTAGTCAATTATAGTCATATACCAAATTTCATATTGATGGAATTTTAGAAAGTCCATAATTTTCTGACCGACGTGCTACGTAAATCACCCTGTATATATCTCTGTGACATTTGAGCTACGGCTGTGCTTTTCAAACTAAAACTAGAAAATTCAACAAAAATAATGGTTTTTCTTTATAAAAGTCAATGAATTTTTTCATTTGAGTTTGTCTTCGTACAGTTACTTTTAAGAAAGAATAAAGATGCACATTGACAATGTGCGAGCAGCTCCAGTAAAATGGAAGAAACAATAAATAAAAGGGTGCGATGCTGTAATACCATCAAAAATTCAGAGAACGATATGAGCGACCGTATGGAAATTCTATAAAGTGGATCAATTGAGAAAACGCAGATATTGGCGAGAAGAGTGTATTAGTATACTAAGAGTAACATTTTAAGTCTCCTGGAAGTAGTTGGTTCGAATATTCTGTGCTAAAAACCATAATCAACTTGACTAACAATATTAATATCTTTTGTTGACGATATTAATCGATTTCTTGAAACAGAAAAATCTTAGACATTGTCTAAAAAAATCTAAAGTGTTCAGCAGAAAAGATATAATGAAATTCTGAAATAAAACTCCAGACAAAGTTTATTACAAATGAAGGTAAAAAATAAAGTTTTGTCAACACCAAGGTAGCATATCTATATTTTTTAAGCGGTATGATGGTGGGAATAGCAGGGGCACTTTGCCGTGAAGAAAGAATCAACCTAACAACTAAAGACATTAGCATGATAGAGTTCTGTCACTGTAATAAGTATACCGCCGTCGAAGAGAAATAGGTCTGAACTTTTACCATAATAGATAAAACTAACGAGCAAGTCAAGTTTCACACTGTTTCATAAATATTTCAATCTATGACCAAAAACTGCTTCATTGTCAAAATTTTTTGTGAGATATCGTTATGAAAATGCGTAAATCAAAACTGGTCCAATTTTTTAAACTCGACAAACCACAAAAATTTAGACGACACGCATTCAGAAGATTCTCAACTACCTTCTTAACAAACGATGGAACAGATATCCTCAATATTAACAGACATGATAGATGGAAATCCACAGCGGTAGCAGAAGACCATCTAGATGATAATTTACAAAAGAAAATTGTTCATGCCAACCATATTTTACCCAAAAATCAAACAGAAATAACTGACTTTTAGATTCTTCGTGTGACTTAAGAGGTTAACTCAGTACAATTGAATTCCATTTCTATTCATGAAACTGCTCTTGGAATTCAATCGGATAACAGTAGAAGTGTTACACAACCTCCTCTAAGTAGTTTCAAAATTCTTCTGGTAACTGCAAATTTTATTTTCTTATTAATAAATTACTGGATATAAATTAAAATAAGCAGATATGTTATTTTAGAATCGTTATAACGTCGAACCGTTCTAGAGCTATCAGAACAAGTGTTATCCGAAACATTCTTCGTCCTGTTTAATATTACGTTTTTGTAGTACATTTATTCAAATTTTGTTCGTAAACTAATATACAATTAACTAATGCATTTTTATGTTTGTTTATTTTGTTAAAAAATTATTTATTTTTATTCATTTTTTGTGTAACTTTTGAAAATAAAAAATATTGAATACACAGACTCTGTGTTGCTAAGTGTTTTGTTATTTTACTTAAAATTGTAATTTTGATATATATATATATATATATATATATATATATATTAACAACTTTGCCGACAGGTATGTAAAGCAGTTACATAAGTCGATTCTTCAATAATTATAGCCAACCTAACAGTTGGCAAGTATAAAATCTCGAATCGCCGGCAGTAAGTACGCAGAGGTTGTACAATAGCAAACAAACACTGAGAATCACCTGACAGCTGTTTCGTCCTTTGGGACTCATCAAGAATTAGAGAACTCGAACGTAGAGTTTACTATTGCACAAACTTATCGTTTAAATATTGTGATCCTCAGTAGGGCATATAGTCGACAGCGCGTTTTGTACAATAGTGAACTACACTCGAAGTTCTCTAACTGCTGATCAGTCCCAAAAAGGACGAAACTTTTGTCGGAGTGATTCTCAGTGTTTGTTTGCTATTAATACAACCTCTTGCGTACTTTACTGCAGGCGATTCGAAATTTTATACTTGCCAACTGTTAGGTTGGCTATAATTATTGAAGAATCGACTATGTAATTGCTTTACATACCTGTCGGCAAAGTCTGCTAACATTTACGTACGTGAACGCTTTCACGAGTCGACACTAGAGGTCCAAAAACTTATCGTTTAAATATTGTGATCCCTCCAGTAGGGCATATAGTCAAACTTATCGTTTATATATAGAAATTGAAAAACTGCTTCCTAGTTTGTTTATTTATGTAACAACAAGTTCTGTTTTTATTATCTTAAGCTGCCAATAGACTAAGCAAATAATGTTGAACAACAACAGTTGCACAGTTGGCAGAGTTTTTGAGTGAAAACCTGCTAGAATTTGACCAAATGTTGAGAAACATCAAATTATCAACTTGCTTAGGTGTTTGTACTTCTTAATAAAAATTTAAACAATCTAGAAGTTGTACAAAGCGATGATAGGGGAGACAAAGTACGTACTCTGTCAACAACAATTTTTGCCAGAACTATAGACGGAGGAACAAATATTATTTAAAAACTTAAGACGAATAGATGCAATTACATTTGAACGTCCCGTCATGAAAATTTGTCCTAAAATTGCGTATTGAACATAAAATTAAACTAAATGTTGAATGTAAATGCAGTAAATTCATACACTAGTGACGCTGTTGCCACACTGTAGAAGTGCTGCCTGGGGAGCAAACATAGTGCAACAGCGGCACAACCATTGAGCAACATCTACACACTGAGCGAACTCGTATGTTGCCCAACTATTGTTCAACAATGTTTCCACCTTTATGGGTCTCATATTCAATGTGTCGTTATCCGTTATTTTTACTTATGTTTTAAGCATGAAATGAATTATACACGTAAGACTATTCATTTTAGTGATTTTGATTGAAGTGAAGAAAGCTCTTAGTTTAATATAAAGTTATACATAAAAAACTAATTTTGGATTATCATCATCATATTAGCTTAACCCCTTTTGTCAAACTTGTCCATATATCTCTATCTTGTGATCTTCTGATTCAATCCCCACTAGTGAAGCCGATTTTATTACATCACAAAATGGCGACTTTCGGTATTCATTGAAAACATCTCCGAAACTATTGCACCGATTAGGATGATCTTATATGCATTTTAAAGGTATTCAAACTTGAAACATTTTTTGTAGGAGAAAGGTATTTTTCGCGTTTGTACAAAACTGATAAATATTTTTAACAATTTGAAATTTTTAATTACAGCAATTGAACGTAATTATAGACCTATACGGTCCGATTTGCAAAAAAATAGGAGAAGAACAAAACGTTGTGACGGTATTATTTTGCATACACTCATGCGTTTGAATATGATTTTTGTATTGAAAAATCTTCTGGGAGTTTTAGCTATTTTAAATTGCCAATTCCGATAATTGATCTTCATTTGCTTGAAAAGTTATACCTTATTACCTATTTGTTGACCGTCGTAAAAGTGTACATGGAAAATGTTGTCTAAAAATTAAACAATTAGACATGTGCTTTGTAGTATCGATTGAAGCAAAATCATCCCATTCAAATTAAGAAATAAGTCTTTGACTACTGTTCCTGTGTAAGTACCTTTTTACTTTCCTTTGTTTTAATAAACGTACTTGTTTTAATTAATCACCGAATTTTAATTATGGTAATGCTGGCAAGAATAATAATCCGAAAATTATTAAATAATAAAGTAGGTCTGGTATCATCACCAACGTTGAAATTTCAACCTACCTTGGAACCTCTTTCTGGTCAAGGACACCACTCAAGATAAGCTTGTTATCTGGTTCTTTTCTTCATTGTATAAAAAATATTAGATTTGGATACGGAAGCTGTCACATCTGCCAATTAACTGTCAAACACCGAAAACTTCTTACTTATACAAGCCAAGTTACCTGATTAATTTTGTGCCAAGGTCCGGTACTCTCCGTAATTGTTGTCCAGTGCATTCTAAACAATATTTGCCACGTGAACTCGGTGAATCGCTTGCATGGAAAAATCGGTGCTACGAGGGTTAAAGGTGTATAATACGCTAGCGTTTGTGCCTCAAATTATTATTCGTGCCTTAAATCGCTCTGGTGAATTATTATTATTTTATAACTATATTTTGCTATTAATTCTAAATGATATTATCTATTGCTCTGTCTATGTGTTTCTATGTGTGTTGATCGAAGTCTAATTGCTATAATATTATACATATTTTTATCAACATACGGTTTGTTTGTGTGTCTACGAGTTTCTAGTGGCTCTAGAATATCTCTTATACGAAATCCTAGGTGGCGCCTTATAAATTCTTCGTACAGTGTAGAAGCTTTCATTTTAAACAATTCTCAATAAGCCCACGACCACTTCCGACTAAGAGGAGCTGCCGGCCAGGCCTTCTAGCACTGCTATATTTTTGGAGTTTGTTTACAAATAAATAAACCGTAACAACGTATTTTGTAAACATTAGGTAAATTGTAGTAATTTGTAGAAATTTGTAGTATATAAGATACCGGCGCGGCGTAAACTTTTCAACATTACGCGTATTTTTAACGCAATATATAGAATTCTTGCCGGCATCTTTTATATTATAGATTTCTGCAAGTTATTATACTTGGTGGCGACACCGACTATCAGTTACTTATGAAACAGCTGCACGGTGCGTTGAAATTCTGTAGCTATTAGACTTGCGTTGAGCTATAATACATTGATGGTGCCTAAAGAGGCAAAACACGTGTATGTAGTTACAGTTCGTAATTCGTAAATTATCACTAGATAAGGTACTATTTGGTTGATAAGAATTGGATACAGTACTTTAAAATACGCATAGCTTATAGTGTTGAAGAGTTCACAGCCGACATCTTACATACTACAGATTTCTATAAATTATTATAATTTGATTGTAACATAACATTGTATCAGCATTGTTAGAAAAATATTTTGAAAACACTTCTAAGAATTCAAGGTCTTTGCAAAAGGTACTTAGTTTTACAATACCTCTTGAGGTAATTATTACGCTGTAGAGAACCTGAGTAGGGAAAAATTAAACCGTTAATATTAGACTTTCTAGGAATATTATTTTTAAAGACTTTATTGTAATACAATTTAATTGTGGTTTATTACATAAATTATTTCACGATCACAACGGAAAATGCCTGCTTTTGGTACAAGTAATAGTTAGCTGGTAAGCAGAGGAATGAGGATGCAGATTAAAATGTTTACGAGTTAGTTGTAGAGTGTGAAACACCACGGTATTTTGTAGCTAATTTTGTGTGTTTTTTCATTTTGCAACACCGTTTGTTGATAAGTTTAATTTCTTTTCAAGACGGCAGTTTTACAACAATTGAACAAATCTCTTTGAAGTAAAGCTCAAATTTTGCAAACACTTTTGATCCAGGTTTGATAATGAGCAAAGAGATTTTAACGGTTTTGTAAACCTCTAAATCCTCCGAACGATTATTGCAAATAACAGTATAGTGCGGCTGGGAAAGTTTGGTGTCATATGGTGGCACTTTAACAGATTACTATTAGTGAGGTCTTACGAGTACTAAATTGCGCAAATAATTAAGTTCCATTCTTGAACAATTTATATAACCTCTTAAACTATTGTTGAAAAAAACGAACCGATAGATAGCTGACCCTGAACTAATCTTTCACTGACCACCGATTTTGTTAAAGTTAAAATGACGGAGATTTCGTCTTCAGATTTGATTCTTAACATGAACTTTGTAGTACAACTGCTTGATATTTGACATTCTTAACTTTCTTCCTGTGTGACAGTACATTCATCTTCAGATTTTATTCTCAACACAAACACAAACTTTGGTTTTATTTTTAAGTCACATATTTGATTCAGTTACAATCTCCCTTGTTAACTACCATTTAGTTTACAGCCGACAAAAAAACTTGCGTAAACCCGATAACAGTGAAACCGCCGCTTTGACGAGCAGCATAAGAAGTCAATTTAATTGACTCCATTTTAGTTAGTCAAATTTTGTATACAAAACATACAATATCACCTGCATAAACTCTTTACTGACAGAGATAATAAACGATTATCACGGAAGCAACTTGTATTCGAGCTAGGCTATGGCTAAGCTACCGATACACCGGATGCCGCATCAACAGCCGGCGCCAATAAAATTTACTTTATTATCTTGTCATTATCATAAATTGCAATTAATATTCATCCTCACATTTTAGCCAACAACTCTGCAGGTACACATTAACGTTAATGACAGATTATTTGAACTCTGATGGAGTTATTTTCTGACTGAATAATTGGGCAGACGTGTTACAAAACGTTGAGGACTGGGTTTTAAAAATATAATTCATCTTAGGAATTACGATGTAGACAAGTAATGTAGATGTTAATATTTTGTTTTTATTACTTATACTTTTTTAATTAGAACTAAAAGTCAAAACGCCGAAATAAATACCTGAGATAAAACAAAATCGTTTTCCAGCCTACTCGTTTAAGTCACTTTTATTTTATTTCATTTGTTTGTCTACACAAACTCTCAATAATTTTCTCAAAAATTTAGATTATTATCGTACAACCTTGGGTTACAATGCTGTGTTGGAAAAACTTTATCTGTTGAAAGAGGAATATGCAAACTTTTAATAATGTTGTTTAAGAGTGTGTGCTGTTTTAAAATGAATAGATCATTCAAACCATTGTGAATGAAAACTTATATTTATATTTAATTCGTACTATAGAAAGTAAAACAAAAGTATTGTATTTTGAAGTAGAACATTTACAAATACTTTATTATAGAAAGAATTAATAAGTAAATGTAAATTATTTTAAATTGTCGTTGTTTTATTGGCAAGATTTAGTGGATGCATTTATTGTCGTTTCTTATGATTATGACTATTATACAACATACTTGAAAAACTTTTGTTACGGTTTCTCATAAAATCTCTCTTTTATGTAGCACAATGTTAAATTTTTCTAGATTTATTTGTTACATATAACAAAATTCAATGGAAGAATGATTAAATAAGATTTGATACAAAATCACAAATTTATAAAATAACAAGAAGATTTTTATAATCCATGTTGGAATAGTTTTTATTTCTATTCTTTGCCTAAATAAAACACAAGAACGCAATCAATTAACAAGAACCAAACAAGTTTTACGTATAGATATGTAATCCTTGCAAAATTGAGTTAAAAATTAGTGTAACCTGATTGTTCAAAAACTAACACATAAATGGGTCAAGTGCAATGAAATTTCTCTGGGTTTGTACAGTGTGGTGGAGGCTAAAAGAAACTTTATCCATAAGATTAACATGGAGAAGTTAATACTTAATGAAGCAATTGTTTTATTACACGTTACTGCTTTTCAAACATATAAAATTTATGACCATTTTACTGTTTTAGTGTTAGTGATTAAAATTGTAATATTAAATATTTTGACTTTACGAACAAAATTTTCATGAAGTTTTTGTTTGAAATATTAAGATTTAAAAAAATTATCATAAAATGTTTAAAAATACTAGTAGTTTGAACATTTAAACTTTGAATCTTTCCTTTACCAATGACAGATGAATATGTATACTTTTTGTTCAGATACAGGGTGTGTCTCGGTGATAGCATATTAGACGAATAATGAGAAAAAAAACATACTGAAAATATTGTCATGGGTGTGTCACTTCCGGTTAGACATTGTATTGGACTATGTTTTCAGTATTACACATTTTGAAATTTATTTCTATGGGAGGTCCGGGAGTATCGGTAGTTAAGAAAAATTCAAATTGTCAAATAATCATTTTTTTTTTAAATTGTAACTATGTTTTTTATAATCTCAATCAATGCATAATTTAATTACCAATCAGCTGATATATCATTATTCCTATACCTAAAATGAATAACTTTCGTGTTATCTGCTTTTTTTCTACTTTTCTTGAAGATAATGTAGTAAAAAATAGTGTGCTTTATTATATATTATTCATTGTCCTGTTTTACAACAATAGTATAAGCGTCGTCATCTAAATACTAATAATAATAAATAAAAGAAATGCAAAAACTTACATATAAGTCTAACATTATACAGGTTGATTGTAAATTCAGGGCCACTTAATTTACTTTTTTATTATCCATGATAGACAAAAGGTTTATTAAGAAAAGTATATAAGATGAGTATTTTCCTAACTTTGCACAGAATGGCTGACTTCCTGTTTAAGTGGAAATGAAATCAACTTTATTTTTTTAAATAAATCATGTAGTATTTCTTAGGCTAAAGTGATTCTTTAATAAAATCTCTTTACAAAACTATAACACAAGTATAGCGGTAAAGTTAGAAATAAATTACTTATTTATTATTCAAAACTTAAAGAGAAGTTTTCGATTGGTACAATTAATCTTAGGAGTCTGTGAAAACTAATGTGCACAACGGTCAGAATATGATAAAATAACACCGAAAATGCTGCAAGATCTATAAGGAAGTATTGTGAATAGAAGCCGCTTATGTATACAACAAAATGGGGAGCACTTTGAACATTTGTTAAACTAGTTATTTTTTCTTTTGTTGTTTGGTTGTAGATATTTATAAGCTGTTATTTATATTAGCTGTTATTTAGATTAGCTGTTTTCTGTTTTCATAAGTTGCAAAATATTAATTTGATGATGTTTAATTTTCATGTCGTGATTTGTGATTTTAAACGTTATACCTGTTTTATAGTTTTTTAAAGACTACTAACAATTGTATTCTGACCTTTGGGCACTTTAATTTTTACAGACTCCTAAGATTAATTGTACCAATCGAAAGCATCTCTTTAAATTTTGAATAATAAATAACTAATTTATTAGTAACTTTAGCGTTATACTTGTGTTATAGTTTTTAAAAAGAATTTATCAAAGAATCACTTTAGCCTAAAAAATACTAAATTACTTATTTAAAAAAAAGTTGATATAATTCTATTTAAACTGGAAGTCATCCATTTTGTGCAAAGTTTGGAAAAATACTTATCTTGTATACTTGTAAAACTTTTCTTAATAAAATTTTTGTCTATCATGGATAACAAAAGAGTAAATCAAATGTTTCTGAATTTACAATCAACCTGTATATTCATATTACAAATATTGGTCAACAGAGTACAAACATTTACTGACTAGATAGTTTTTTAAGTCAAACTTTAAATTGAAGTACTATTTGACAGTTTTTAACAAAAAAGAGGGAGGAGGTTATATACTCTAGGTCCCATGGATTTAGGAGATTTAAAACTAAGTGAGGAATGTGAGTATAAAACATGTAAATCTTCTTTTGTCCTGGTATTAAATCTAGTACATATTTTTTTTTTTTTAAAAATTTCTTTTAAAGAAAAAATAAGGGACAATTCATAAATGCATAAACTAGGTAGAGTTAAAATATTATATTTTTCGAAGGTTTCAACGCAACTAGTGATAGAACTGATCCCTTCTATGCATTTAATAATTTTTTCTGAGTACAATATATTATGTGAAAGACAGAAACAAATACAATCTCATTCTCGGCTCAAAATAAGCATGATATAATACAAGTAGTTGATTTTTATTTAGCAATAAACGTAAATTTCTAAATAAAAATTGAATGAATTTAATTTAATGATAAGTTGTTGGCAGTAAGATTTTCATTCAGACCTTCATCAACAAACAGACAACAATTTTGTTGATTGAACATTAGTAATTAAAGAAGTTTGAACAGTCAATGTTATGTTTTCACATTTCTTTTGATAATTGTGAAACCTTAAATAAACCATTTTCTTAGGATTAAGATAGATAGAATTGGAACTGAACCAGCTGTAAATATTTGATAGTGTATCATGGCATTTTTTGTAAATCAACTGTGGAATTACTGAGGCAACTGCAGATATATCATCTGCATAAATAGTTAAAGAAGCATCCGATACAGAAGCATCGAGGCATTAATATAGAGAATAAATAAAATTGGGCCAAGTATGGACCCTTGAGGAACACCTGTAGTAACTTCTTAACAGTTAGAGTTAAAATTTTGAAGAGATCAATTGTTATTATGAGTGATGCTGACGTATTATTTTCGGTTGAATGAAAACGACTTTATCCAATTTAGAGAAATGTCATTTACACCACAACAAGATTAGATACTTGTAAAGTTTGTATAGAGAGACACAGTCGAATGCTTTTAAAAGGTCACAAAGTATGTCAATTGTTTCAACACCTTTGTCCAAAGATGAAATAATATTATCATAGAAAGAGTACATAGCTGTCAGAACAGACCTACTGCCTCTGTAACCAATTGGTTATGCAATTTAAGAAGTCTAAAAGCCTGTCCAAAAATGAATATTTAAGAATTTTGAAGAAAATAAAAGTTAAAATTATAGTCCGATAGTTATCAAATAGTTCAGGATTATCCTTTTTAAAGACTGGTATTAGTTTTCTAGTTTTTAAGCTGGAAGGAAAGACACCAGTTCAAAACAAAACATTAACAATATGCATTTGTGGCTTGATAATTACAGATAGGATGTGTTTTAACAAAAATAAAGGTAAATTATTACGACCAGCAGAACTCTTATTCTTTATTTTCTTTGTAAGAAGAAGTAATAATATAATTTTTATAAACGGCTTAATTTTAGAGAGACATTAACAGTTTTTAGAGAACTTAATAGTTTGATTTATAATGGTTATTTTGGTAGAATTAGATAATACTGTTACAGTGCGCCAGGCACTCTTTATTGGTTTCTGGACTTTAAGGACTTTTGTTGTAGCAATAAGCTACAGGTGACATTTGTTAGCTTTTAAATAATTAACATTTAATTCAAAATATAAGCTTTTAACACAAAGAGATCTTTCAGTTTACTATTGGAAACTTTAACATTAACACTAATCCACTCTTTGCTTTTATCTTGATTTATTTTACAAATCAGGAGTGGAATGTTTGTCACACGAGCCGAAGGCGAGTGTGACGGTTCTATGAGTGCGAAATAGCCATTCCAAACGTGTTGCAGACTATACTTTTTTTACGACAGAGAAAGTGTGCATCAATAACAAAATGTTAAACATTTTACAATAGTGTTAGTTTTGTTCTCTATTTTAAGTTGGTGGCTTTTATTTGTGGTGGTAGTTACTAACTTTGGAATTTAGGATAAGTTTGGAAAAACAATTCCTTTTATTTTCGATTTATCAAATAACAATAACACAGCTAATAGTGTTTAGTTGGTTTAGTTTTTTAGTTATTATTTTATTACGAACGTTTATTAAATAAATTTACTTGTGTACGAACTTACAAATGTTGGCAACTTTCGGTAAGTATATGATTCAAAAATTACTGCTTATTCAACTTTAATCTAATTCCAAATAATTAATGCGATAAATAATTGAATTTGTTTTTCTGGAAACATTGTACCTTACTGAAATAAACAAATTTGAATGTAGCATGTAATTGCATTCCTGAAAGATGCATTGGCAGATCTGAAACATTGTGTGTTTTTAATAATTTATGTAAATTTAAACAAATACGTAATTTATCATTATGTGCAAAGTGAATGATTGCTTTACCTGCAGGATGGAATAAGCTTTCGATACAGTAGATCACTTTCTTTCAAGGTTTAATTTATCGGTGCTTTTCAAATAATTAAAAATCCAACTCATTGACAAACATCCTCATTAACAAGTTGTAAACCACATTAGCCCATTAGAAAAGAATAAATTTATTTGCAATGTGTATAAAACTTTGTACGTCAGTGTATTTCTGTAAATAAAATAAGTCTGCGATACATATCTAAGTTATAACCTGGTGCAAGGGAGCATTACTTGTCGAACTTCAAAAATTTTTATGTGTAGACATAGCTGTAAATGTGATTCAGATTTTAACCACAACAATAAATAATAAAGATGAACTTTGACTTACTAATGGTAGTGAACAACACACTAACTTATTAAGTTGAACACTCTGTTCTTACATTACGTATTATAGTTCTATTGTTCATAATCATGGTAACAAAGATGTTTGTTTAACCTTTATCATATATTAGGAAAAGCATAGGTTCGTAGTATGTGGATTGCGATACTTCCATCAGCGAATGAAAATCTGACAATAAGTAAAACAAATTTTGTATTTATATGGTTACAACTAGTAACCAAGCCTATTTGAAAAATGGACCTAATCTAGACAAACCTGAAATTAAAGACTTGAGGTCACTGCTTTAGGTCAGAGGTCAAAAGTCATGTCAACTTGGGACTTATCCTAAAACATACCTCTTGACATTCTAAACACTTTGATATATAACGTGCCTATGTTTCGCCGGATTTTCTATGAGGTCATCGCTTCAGGTCAGAGATCAAACGTCAAGTCAACTTGGGACCTATCTTAAAACTTTTCCTTTGACATCCTGAACACTTTGATATATAACATGCCTATGTTTTCTTGTATTTAATATTAGGTCACTGCCCAGGTCACAGTTCAAAGGTCAGGTCAACTTGTGACCTCGCCTAAGATCAGCGCCTGGACCTCCTGAACAATTTGACGCATCGATCTCCAAAATCGGTTTAGCCGTTTTAGAAGAGAAGACGAACATACATACATACATACAGACAGACAAACCGGGTCACGATTTTATGTGTGTAGATAAACTATAAATTTGTATTTTTAATTGAAACGAATCACTCTGGTATATAGGTACCTACTGACAGATTACACTTTCGAACAACATTCAAAGTATTTGAAGGTTACATTTTGAAAGCTAATTTTATGTGTATATGTCTTTAAAATGGGTTATACTAGAAATTAAAAATTAAATTGTATCATTAATATCCGATATTACTACAATTAAGCATCGTTAATGAAATTTCTTGTAATAATTGTCCCCAAACGCAACCTTATGTTAACAGTCACTAGATGGCCGTACCTGTGCTCATTCCCTAACAAGTGTGGGAATATTCTCGCATTATGTTTTCGAATCTAACCATTCTGTAATTGAAAAGTAATCCAGAATGTTAATATTCTAAAATAGGAGTAGATAAAGATATGATTCTGTTGTTTTGTAATCTGACATGCAGCAAGACAGATTACAAAGCACACTATTAATTTACTGCATCGTCTTCAGAAAAGTAGGAAAAAAGCACGTAAGAAATAAGGTAGAAAGCAGTTTAGGTAGAGAAATATAATATATCAGCGGATAGGTAATTATATTCTGCATCGAATGGGAATATAACAAAATTCACTTGCAATTTAAAAAAAATGTCTCCTTGACAATTTTCTTAACTACCGTTACTCCTATATCTAACCGTTGTACAAGTATCACTTATCTGCTTTTTTATGTTTCATAAAATATTAATTTTTCAGTAGATTCAAATTTTTGTTGTTAATGTTTGAAATTATTTTTTTCCTAATAATGGTAAGAGATAGGTACGCAAAACCTAATAGTACAAGACGTAAAATTTTACGCAAAAACCAAAGGAAAATAAAAATTGGGGCATTGTATTTAAAATAACAAAGTTGGTATCTACTTCCGAAAGTTATACCGCCATGAAAATGTTTTCAGTAAGTAGACCATGTCCATTTGTATAAAGTTACTAGTTGAATCGGTTTTTTGTTCTCATTATTCGTCTAACATGCTATCGTCGAAACACCATGTATATGTAAAGAAACATTTCAGGTGTCACATTGATTTTCAGCTATTCACTTGACACTTTTAATCGATCCGATATGCTTTTTTATTCCACTTAAAACGCATTGTTTATTTATTCAATTTTTTTGTCATGTCTATAAAACATTTACGTGTAAACCAACATTTGACTTACTTAATAATATATCCCAATGATTTAATAAGTATGTAGGTAATCAATAATAAAAGGAACTAGCTATTCACCTAAAATTATACAAGAAAGTTAATTTTAAAGAAAAATAAGGTAGATTATTGGACGAAGTTGAATACTTTAGAGACTTGGTCATTTATAGCACCATTTCGTGCGGATCATATTTATTAAAAACTTTTCCCATTCTAAAGTTTTTATTTAGGTTTAGTGAAATACAGTCAAGCGTATCACATTTCGTTACATTCAAGGGTCATGTTTTAAAGAAGTAATAATTCAAGAAAACAAGTACAGTTAAACTGAATTTTAAATAACTAAGGAAAATATCAAATGAATTTTTTAATACACTCGAAGACTACTTTTTTGTTTCCGTATTGATTTTGGGAAAAATTGACTAAATATTCATGTACTCTATAATTTACTTCAGTTCAGACATGCAATGTATTGAACTATTCACTTATTTATTCAGAACGTAATTAAGAATAAATATTTAACAATGTGAAAATATAATGGTTTAGAGGGTGGAGAAACAATCCGTCAGTACAAAAATTGTAGTTAAACGAAACGTTAAATAAAGGGTTAATTTTTTCTGCCATTGTAATTGGTGACTTTTAATCAAACAAACTGGTCGTTAATACATTTTAAAGTTAATAAAAAATTCTAAGTTCTTAATGCATACAACATTCATCTCAGTATTAAATTCCACTAAAAGTTTTTATAACCGAAAGTTGAAATACTTTTAACATCCTTAAGAAATTTTTATGTTAAAGTCAATATCTTATGTATGTCACATCGAATTTAATGAAATTCTTTTAATTTATAAGATATTAAAAACAATATTCGGATCGAAAAGTTGGAAAAAAACGTATATTTTCATTTAGAACAGACGGTTTCGACAAGTTACAAAATATGGGAAAAATTGTCGTCTCAGGTGCGGGCCAAACTTGTTTGTAACTTCATTTCTATGTTCAATAACTGCAAGAACCTACAAACCCCAAAGTATTTTTCAAAGAATGAGTTGAACCAACATATATTTATGTCAATAGCAACTGCTTGTGATTTGTTATTGTGCTCAGGTTCGGTTTTTTTTTATAGTTTGATTTGTACTGATAGTGATGTCTTACAACTTTCATAAAATGTAAGATTAGGTGCAATAAATTTTCTCAAACAATCCACACGTCCCTTTAAGTGTATTAATTGTGGATTAATTTAATAAGGTGTATTGTTTTACAGTTTGAAAGGTTTGAGATTAGTTGGGTACGGGTGTACTTTGCAGTGAAAATCATCCTGGGTCACGCTAATGCACTGTCGACAGTCCGCCTCTCATTTGCATAGACAAGGCAATTAGATTCGAATGATTTTCATCGGATAGTTTTCAACTTCATCTGAATGCAGATTGGTTCTGCCAAAAATATTATGAATTAAACCCTTTTTATATCGTTCGAAAATGTATTTGTTTTTTTTTGCACGTCGATTAAGTGAAGACAATTAAAATAATCTCTCGTCTAGTAAATTAATGTAAATTACGATGCGTATGTAATATGTATGTGAGAAATAAACCTGCTCGTTTTCCAAGCTTATTAATTTACATGTACGTCACTTGAGTAGGTGCTTTGAGAAAGGGAGTTCGTTTAAGGGGAAACTATGCAATTAAAGTAATTACTCGTTCTGTAGAGGGTTGAACAGGAAATCAATAGTGGAAGTGATCGACCGTCATAAATGTTTACTTGTGAAACTCTATGATACGCTTCCTTTCAGTTTGAGTAACTCATCTTTATATATTATTAAAAGAGATCGTTACCGTTGTTAGAAAAGTCTAACCTCTAAACTCTTTTGGATGTTCCCATCAAAATAGCTTATTCAAAACTATACTAAAATCAACTTTCTACAAATTGAAATATATTTGAATGCAGCTTTATAACTGTATGCCACTTTAGGTGTATGGAAATAATTCTATACAACATACCTACTCAAATTGTTTTCTTTTTCAAGTATATTGGAGGGCTCTTGAAATCTCTTTTATTTTCTGAATTCTTTATATAGTTCATCATATAGAATAAAAGTTGCATTAACTATATCTTCAGACTTTTAAACTTCATCTATAAATTTGTTGAAACTTGAATAGGTATTAATAGAAGTCAGATTTCGAAAACACATCCACTATTATTGTGTTTGTATTCACTACCTGGGATAAGATTTTTCAAATACGGAATCTCAATAAAGATTTTGTGTTTTTTATGCAACTTGTTTCTTATTGATTTTTAAATTCTTTAAAAGTTCCACTTTACTATAGTTCAATGACAATCATAATATGAGGCAACATCATAACTCATTTTATATTTATAAAAGCAGAGAATCAACTAGACATAAACATTAATAACAGAATTATGTTTATTTTCTGAAATAAAAAATATAGTTTTGCACCAAAGCAGCAAATATTGTTTTTCATCAAGCGGCATTAAAACGCCGTATTATTGCAGACGTTAAATGGCTTTTTCTTGTGTAAACATTAAAAGCAGCAGTTCCTTTGTTTCTCAGCTATTTACGTTTGGTACCTCGGTTAAGTAACATTATGTACACTCATGAAAGTTTAAAAACTTGGAGTCCACAATTATAGAAGGACTGTAGAATGAATCATTACACTAAGCACGGTTTTAGAAAATAGGAATTTACCTTGTTATTAAATTTTTTCTTTAAAGAATATATTTGAAGGTATCGCTAATTAAACACCATAGCTCGATTAATTATCGAATCAAAATTTTGTTTAGGAAATGTTTACAAAATAAAATTAGAAATAATTTTGATTTAAAAACGTCTACAAGCAATAACTTTTAAATTAAATCAAAAAACTAAACATGGTTATTTGGGTTGACTGATTATTACTTATTTTTAAATAAATCTAACCTACTAATTATTGTAAGTTATTAAAAAAATCATTAAACTCTCTATTCATAATATTTAGTCCTTACAAAATGTATATTTTATGACGTTTCATTTTTTTCTGTAGTTAATATAAAAAGTGAAAATAAAAACTAAGGCAATTCTTATTGTCAACGTATATATTTAGTTTTTGACAAGAATTTATTACATAATTATAATTAAGATACCAAGTTATAGTTTAAAATTAAATGAAAACTTTTTTTTTAAATAAAGGTATTACTATATAAATAAATAAAGAAATCAATAATGGTGTGACCTCCATTATTATTGAATTTTATTCTTGAAGGCGTCTTACATTCTTCTCAAACAGTAGCTAATTGTTTATTTATTACATACTTCTAATGACCAATGTAACAACCCTTAGAGCAATATGACTCAAAGGAAGTAAATTAAACAAGCAAGGATATTCTATTGTTATTGAAACTTATTCATAAAGTAAAAGCCATTTCCTTATAATGCTAATGGACAGGATTTTCTTTAAGTATTAAGATTACAATAGAGGACTTATAAACTTTCGAAAATATCTAATTATAAATATTTACACTGCAATTGCGCTTTTTTCCTTAATAATTTCTTAGCAATAACATACACGTTCTTGGTTTTAAGTTGTCATAAATTTGATATGATATAAATTTGTGTTTCTAATATTACATCACAAACTAATCTTTATTCGCCAAAAAATTGTTGCTTAAGTTGTAAAGCTTCGTACACACCTGAACAACAAACCGAGCAACAAACATAACAACGAACCGAAAGTCAAACAGAACGACAAACGATCTTTTATGATTTCCACAATCCGAACAACAAACGGAACGTTTGTGCTGTTTCCATAATTATTTTCAGTAGTTTTCAGTTCATATATTTATTATTGAGAAGAGAAAATTGCGGAAAACAAGAAGATAGTGCCAACCAAATTTTTACGCACAAAGAAGAGTAAAAATTATAATTTACTTCGCTTTTTTTTTTATTTTGAAATTTCCCGCCCAAATGATGCTAATAGGGACATCATTTTTTCTTGCATTCTTAAACACTGATTAATTTAAAACATTTTCTTCTGTCAACTCCATAATATTACCTAAAACACAACAAACCCACAAAAGGGAGGACAAAAAATAAATAATTTAATTCTCCGCATAAGTTTGTTCGCCGTTTTGTTTAGATTCGTCCAAACCTGCAAACGCATTCGCGCGCATTTTCTTTGATGTCGGAGAAAAAACCGACAAGTTGCGGGAACGCCGCAAACCGTTCGTGGAACAATCAGGACTTGCAAATCTGTTCTAAAATTCGTACGTAGCACCGTCCAAATTAATGTTCCGATTGCCGTTCGGTTCGTTGTTCTGTTTGTTCCTCGGTTTGTTGTTCAGGTGTGTACGAAGCTTTACAATAAGCATATTAATATGAACTATATCTTATGAAAGGAGAGTTATGTAACTATAATTAACGACTTAACGTTACGTTAGTAGATTCCATTTACTATTTACACATATTTACACTATCGGGATATGATGACCCTATACTTCGCAGGTTGTGCGCAACTGGATACAAGCAAATAACTTGGAGCTGTTACCCTGGCCAGCAAAAAGCCCAGATTTTAACATTATCGAAAATGTTTGGGCTCGAATACTTGCTGTTATCCGAAGACAACAAGGGCCAAATTTTATACCAGTAAACCGTAATGCACTAATTGCAGCCATTGATACCGCATGGGAAACGATTAATATTAATTATATTGATACCTTGATAGCGTCAATGAGCAGACGCCTCCAAGAATGTATCAATAATAATGGAAGTCACACCCATTATTGATTTCTTATATTTATTTATACAGTGTGTCCAAAATTCGATGCTCACCATTGGTATTTTGGAAACGGTAAAGATTACAGGGTCGGTTAAATGGAACAATATGGAGGTATTTATCTTACCTCTTCAGACCTTCTCTTGTTTTTCCAAAGAAATGCGTTGCCTACTAGATATTGCAAAAAGTGAAAATCGGCATTTTCTTTAAACTTGCGTAGAATCCACACTATTTATCCTATCAAAAATATGTAAATATAAAAGTTGTAGACATTTAGATATTGAATAATATGCGTCATTAAAATATTTTTTGCTTGCATCAGTAGCGAAATATGACCCAAAGTTGCATTTTTAAATGGAAATGATAATTTATTTTATACAGTTGAATTACTTGATTTTTTTCCTTTTCAACGATATAAGGTTCGAGCTATTTATCTTGTGTACTTTAGAAGATATAAAGAAAAATCATTTTTGAGGCAGATTTATAATGTTACCAAGTTGTAAGCAATAATAACAAAAACATAACGGGTGGATAACATTGTAAAACGAATGAGTTTTCCTATAAAGATTCTCAATAGTGCGGCCATTGACTTCTAAACATTTTGTATAGCGTTTTCAATATTTATTCGGCAATTCATTAATTGACGGACGCTAACTGAATTAAAGGCCTGCATGACGCTCTGCTGCAAATCATTAACGTTCTCATAATTGACAACGTATACTAAATTTTTTTGTGTCCCCACAGGAAAAAATCTAGTATGGACAAATCTGGTGATCGCGCAGGCCAACGTATGGGACCGTTTGTTCCAATCCAACGGTTTCCAAATCTTGCTGATAAATATTCAGTGACGATCCTGGAATTTGGGCCGGGGCGCCGTCTTGCTGAAACAAAATACTTCTTTCTTCTTGAATAGGTAGCTCGTCCAATGCATCTTCGACTTCGGCTTGCAGCAGTTGAAGATATCTAGTCGAATTAAGCGTTTGATTATAAATAAATGGACCTATCAAACGATTTCCCAAAATACCGCACCACACGTTAAATCCGAATCGTTCTTGGAAACGCGATTCTCGAACTATTTTCGGATTTTCATTATTCCAATAATGATAATTATGCCGATTGTAAATGCCGTTGTTTGTGAATCTACTTTCATCGCTCCAAAGAATTTTTTAGAAAAAGAATTATCGTTTGTAACTTCATCCAGGTACCATCTACAAAATGTAACTCTTCGAGCATAATCATTCTTTTTGATATGATGGCATATCATTGGCTTATAAGGATGAAATTTCTTCTTTTTTAAAACATAATGTACTGAACTTCTTGCCATACCACTGTCATTCGAAATTTTCTTACTGAAACGAAAGGCTCAACATTAACAGCGGCTAGAACAGCTATTTCAGCATCCTCATTGTCTTTTGATAGGTTGTAGGACGAATGGCGGTGAAGGATCCACCTTGTCGAAGATTTTGCTCGAGTCGGGAAAACAAAGTTCTGTGAGGTTGCCTTCTTTCGGGGTATAAGTTGTGATATTCATTTGCTGCCGCAGTTGAATTACGATGGCATCTTATGTAGACAACAAACATGTCCGTTTTTTCATGGTTTGAAAACTGCATCATCAATTTTGAATATGAATAGCTTACTACAACAACTGCAACTTCTGACACGATACTACTGTAACAATATTATTGACAGATTTGATGTGCAGTTGTTTGTTTCTTAAAAATTTGCAATCATGGATAGTGTGATGTGCTTTAAAATACATCTACAGATCTCAAAAACGATTTTTTCTTTATATCTTCTAAAGTACACAAGATAAATAGCTCGAACCTTATATCGTTGAAAAGGAAAAAAAATCAAGTAATTCAACTGTATAAAAATAAATTATCATTTCCATTTAAAAAATGCAACTTTGGGTCATATTTCGCTACTGATGCAAGCAAAAAATATTTTAATGACGCATATTATTCAATATCTAAATGTCTACAACTTTTATATTTACATATTTTTGATAGGATAAATAGTGTGGATTCTACGCAAGTTTAAAGAAAATGCCGATTTTCACTTTTTTGCAATATCTAGTAGGCAACGCATTTCTTTGGAAAAACAAGAGAAGGTCTGAAGAGGTAAGATAAATACCTCCATATTGTTCCATTTAACCGACCCTGTAACTCTTACCGTTTTCAAAATACCAATGGTGAGCATCAATTTTGACATATTGTATAGTAATACCTTTATTTAAAAAAAAGTTTTCATTTAATTTTAAACTATAACTTGGTATCTTAATTATAATTATGTAATAAATTCTTGTCAAAAACTAAATATATACGTTGACAATAAGAATTGCCTTAGTTTTTATTTTCACTTTTATATTAACTACAGAAAAAAATGAAACGTCATAAAATATACATTTTGTAAGGACTAAATATTATGAATAGAGAGTTTAATGATTTTTTTAATAACTTACAATAATTAGTAGGTTAGATTTATTTAAAAATAAGTAATAATCAGTCAACCCAAATAACCATGTTTAGTTTTTGATTTAATTTAAAAGTTATTGCTTGTAGACGTTTTTTAAATCAAAATTATTTCTAATTTTATTTTGTAAACATTTCCTAAACAAAATTTTGATTCGATAATTAATCGAGCTATGGTGTTTAATTAGCGATACCTTCAAATATATTCTTTAAAGAAAAAATTAAGTAAGCAACGTAAATTACCTATTTTCTAAAACGTGCTTAGTGTAATGATTCATTCTACAGTCCTTCTATAAGATAACCCCTGCTGAGACTACCTGTTGTTAGAATTGTAAATGATACCCTTAAGCCCGCTTCACAATGTGCAAACTTTTGTTTACAGAAATTGTGGTGTCCAAGTTTTAAATTTCATGAGTGTACGTGGCAGTAAAGTACCAACCTGATTTGGTGATAATAATAAGTCACTACAGTAAAACCTCTAAATAGCGGTCACTAAAATTTGCTGCAAAACTGACCGGTATATGGAGGTGGCCGTTATGGGAGGAAAAAAACATTTACTTCTATTCGTTGTTTATTAAAATCTTATAGGTATGGAACATAATACGGTCCGCTATAGGATACTATATATCTGCATTAAAAAATAAATATAAATGTGCTGATGCAATATTAAATAATTAAACGATATAATAATGGATGAGTTATACATATTGAATACATAATACATACATTTACATAATATGTACCTATTTTCTAATTGCTCGTTATACCTATTACAATAATTAATTACATACATATACATACCATTAAATTACATTTTTGTGAAATATTTTTGTATTGAGGTTTGTTTTACATTTTTAATTTTAGTTTGTAAAATAGAAGATTCACATTTTGATAAAATTTAAAGTACTTCTACCGCTAGCTCACTCTTATCATTAGAAAATAGAAAACTTTGCACATCTCTTAGTTTTTCACACACTTCACCCATTTCTTTAATGTTTGATGTAAAAACTTCGGATTTTTCTGCACCACTTTCATCGTTCGAATCACAACCTTCACTATAGTCTAATTCACTGATTATATATTGAATACTTAATTGGGGCTTTCGGTCAAAATATCACAATCAACAGATGAACAATATTTAAGGCTCTCACGTTGATTACCTTCTTGTAATACAGAAAAAATCTGAGCTACTGGAATTTCGTCTTTTTTCCGAGAATCTTGCTTTCGCAAAACATTTAGCAATTGTAATAGGCGAAACGTTTCTCCAGGCTACTGATATCCAAACTAAAGCGCTGGTTAAATTGATACTTTTTTCCGCATCTTCAAAAGAAAGTTTGGTATTTGTGTATGTTAGCAGCCTTTTGATTAAAAACTTCCTGTAAGCCTATCTTAAAGTTTTGGATAATTCCTAGATTCAGTGGCTGGCAATGGGATGTGGTGTTTGGGGGTAGAAAAACAATGTTCACATTTTCAAGAGTCACTTTGGAATGAGACGTGGCATTATCCAGAAATAATAATTTTTTCGCCAAATTTTGTTAGCCAGAAACTCATAATCTCTACCGTCATCAAGCTTTTTTATTAGATACCCATTCTAAGAGCAATTTGTTGATATAAGAGCCTTTATAAAGCATCTTGGGTGTTTACTTTTTCCAATTCTTAACAGATTTTCTTTATTACCTTCCATCTTTGTACAAAATAAAATTGTCAATCTTTGTTTTGCAGTTTTTTACCACTACATTTATCGTTTTTTAAAGAGAACGGTTTGTTTGGCATCGCAAGGTAAAAAAGTTTGGTCTTGTCAGCATTGTACACATTTTTGGGTGAATACTCCTTCAATATTACTGACAGCTTTGCTTTCCAAGTTTCAACAGTGTCCAGGTTAATATCAACTGACTCCCGCAAATTGTTTTAAAGGTTATGTTATGTCTTTGACAAAATTTTTCAAGCCACCCATTTGAAGCTTTAAATCCGTCATTTTTAAGTTTTCCGCAACTTCAAATGCTTTCCTTTTTATTAAAGATCCAGATATATGGATGGATATTTTTATTCCTAACTTTACAAAACCAATTGTAAACTACTCGGTCAATTTCTAAACCTTCAGTTCTAGGAAATTTTCTCTTCTGCTTGGTACCTTCTTCAAATAGCTTTTTAAATCACATTTGTTTTTAAAATATCGTTAACTTGTGTTCTTCCAACACTAAATTTTTCAGCCAACTTTCTAGCACTGGTATTGAACTTTTCATTTTCCACAATTATATCAATTTTTTCTTTAAGAGACAAACGTTTTCTTTTTAGCGACATTGTAATTTTTTTGTACGTCTATATGTAACAGCACTGTTGAACATACTAACTCAAACTATGTACGCAAAATACGATTTTTGGGGTGAGCTTAATGAGCCTTTTAATTGCACTTTCTCTGTAATGACTGTCTATTGTAAATCGAACAAATTCTTTAAATCCGTTCTTAAATACCGGTAATTACTTAAGCCTCACACAATGAAACAATTATATATTATGCACAACTTGAACGCTAAGCTGTTGTCTACTAATGACCTTACTTAAGAATGGCCGGAAATGGGAGGTAGAATTACATGTATTTTTTCAAGAAAGTTTACAAATAAGTGTCCGTGGCTGTTATTGAGAGGTGGTAGATATTAGGAAGGTCATTAATATGGATATTTCCGTATAATTGGTTTTTGACTTGAAAAACTTGGCCGGTTTTAGAGGTGGCCGCTTTTAAGGGGTGGCCGAAAATTGAGGTTTTACTGTATAACATTTCAGAATTTAAAAAATTTTAAACTAACACATGAAAACAATTATATTGTTTAAGTCCTAGTAAAATAATCTACTATTTTCTGCAGGCGAATAATAATTTATATTATTTTATGACAACGGCTGCAAGAACAAAGGCATTTTTGAATTGCAATCTTATTATTGCACTAATACAACAATAATAAAGCAAATATAGTTACTTTTAGTTTGACAATATTGGTAACATGATTCTCTACAAGTTAAAAAATGTTTGAAAAAATTGTAAATTGTACTCCTCTTGAATTGGAGGAATTAGCAATCTCTTTTTGCCCTACGACATGTTTTTTAATAAACTGGATCCAGGAACTAAATGTTCAACAATGTTCCGAAAACGTTTTATTAGAGTTATTTTGTAATTTGGATCAAAAAATGAGGAGTTTATCTTTGTGGGCTCAGTATTCTATAATTAAGGCCGAAATGAACATCAAACATAACATAAATATTGCAAAATCTACTAAACTACAAGCATTTTTGAAACGTCAAAATGAAGGTTATAAACCAAAAAATCTAAAGTTTTACGTAAGGAATATAAATAAATATAGCTACAAAGCTAAATTGATACATTTTTTGTTCCAAAATATCTTAAAAAGGAAGTAATACAAAATTTTAGGTTATTTTGGTATTCGGGGTCGCATGAGTCTGTCGTTTCGACGAATTATTGCAAATAAAAGTGATATTGAACACCTACGTCATTTAATATTAATAAGAATTTCAACAAGTAAAACAAAGAAGACACGCTCATTTACTGTTCTCAGAGACTTGTACTTAAATTGATACAGACAGTATGCGTTGCTTTGCCCTAAGGATATTACGACATCCAGATTTTTAATCCCATATCAAAATGGTAAATGCTATTGAGTGGTACCCAAAGAAGTAGCCACTTACTTAAAGTTAGAAAGTCCAGCCGATTATACTGGACATTGTTTAAGGCAAACTTCGGCAATACTACTGATAGATAGTAGTGGGGACATCACTTCATTAAAAAGACACGGAGGATGGAAATTCAATAGTGTTGCCAAAGAATATATAGAAAACTAAATTAAAAACAAAAAGAAAACTACAATCAAAATTCTAGAGCCCTAAATGAGAACCACCACACACCTATTAGTAATACAGACAAACAATCAATTTTAAATACTAAAAAAGTACCTGTTAATTGTAGCGCTTCTTCTTCGGGTTCCATCTCCTATCGAAGGTTGGAAACCTTAATTGCTATACAAACTTTGTTTGTTGCTGCTCTGAATAGTTCTGCGATACTGTATCTAAACCATTCTCTCAAATTTCTGAGCCAGGATATTCTGCGCCTGCCGACACTACGTTTTCCTTGGATTCTTCCTTGTATTATGATTTGCAGTAATGAGTACCTGTGTCCTCTCATTAAATGTCCAAGATATTCAACTTTTCTTTTTTGATAGTTATGAGGACTTCTGGTTCACTCCCTATCCTCATTATTATTTCCATATTTGTCACCCTATCAGTCCAAGATATTCGTAGGTTCATTCTATAGCACCAAAGTTTGAAAGCGGTCAGTTTATTTATATGGATTTGTTTTAATGTCCACGCTTCTAAGCCATAAAGAATGGTGGAAAATACGTAGCATCAAAGTATTCTTAAACGCATTTTAAGGTCCACATCTCGACAGCACAGAAACTGTTTAAGCCTAATAAACGACAGACGTACCATCTCAATACGTGTCTTTATTTTTTTTGTTTGGTCTATGCTGGATGTTATCCATGTTCCCAAGTATCTGAACGCATCTACTCGTTCAATGTCCGTATTACCAACCCTTAGTCAAGCGTCTCCAATTATTGATTTAGTAATAATCTTGTACTTGGTTTTCTTTAGATTGATATTGAGTCCATATTGATCACAGTACATATTAAGGCGTTGCATTAAATTTTGCAAATCGTCAATATTGTCAGTCATTATCACTGTATCATCAGCAAAACGAAAATTGTTAATGTGTCCCTTGAAATATCACTTCACTATAGACATTGAAAAACATTGACAACAGCACACAACCCTGTCGGACACCTCTTTGTATCTCAATACTTTCAGTCAGTTGGTTATCAACTTTGACTTTAGCAGTCTGGTTCCAATATAAACGAGATATAATCTCCACATCACTACTTTCGATGTTCTTACTTTTTAAGATACTTATCAATTTGCAGTGTTGGACCCTATCAAATGCTTTCTCAATATCTACTTAGCATAAATAAATATTAGGATTTACATCGCGACATCTTTGATCCAGTATATTCAAACAAAAGCCTCCTTTGTGCCCATGCCATTTCTGAATCCAAACTGTGTGTTTCCAATCTAGTTTTTAAGTTTTTTGGCAATTCGACCGTGTATAATACCTTAAGCGTGTGACTCATTAGGGCTATGGTTCTATGGTCCGCACAGGTTGTTGCATGATGTTTTGGGGAATTGCCACAAATGTCAATTGAAGCCACTGTTTACGAAATGTGCCAGTCCGATACATTAGATTAAAGAGCTCAACTAAGACGCTGATACAGTCTTCAACGATGAGTTTTAATAGCTCGACAGGCACTTTGTCAGGCCTCTCAGCTTTGCCATTTTTTGTGTTATTTATAGAATTAATTATCTCCTGTCTTAATATTGGCGGTCCAGTGTTTCCGTTGCCGGCATTACTAACTCACTTTTGTCGTCGTAAAATAGTTTCAAGTCACCATTGACATTACCTATATTTGAGGATTTGTTAGTTTAAGTTCCTGTCATTTCTTTGATCTTCTTGTGCATATTGAAACTGTCATATTTCTTGTCTAAGTCTTCTATTTCTTTGCATCGCTCAGTGAGTCAAATTGCCTTCGCGTCTCTAATCTTCTTTCTACTGCTTTTGTAAATTTCTCTGTACTTTTTTATGTTCTTCAGCTTATGTTGTTGTCTCTCTTCCATCAGCTCAAATTGTAGCGCAGATGTTTGTAATACTGCCAAACAGCCAATACCAGTTAATTACAGTACAAATGTTAGCGACACTCTAAAGCAAGCAATTTTCAGTACGAAGGAAATACAAGTTATTTGCAATACAGACCTTAACGATACTATTAAGCAAACAATCTTCAACATTGAAGACCTACTAGCTAATTGTAGTGGTTTGCTTAATAATTGTTCTATACAAAACTGTACATTTAACCTTACAATTGTAAATAAATAATTAGTTTAAAAATAATTTTCTGTAGCTTGAAGTAAAAAAATATTATACAGGGTCATTGATGGTCCATGGTAGGTTAGACGTTTATGGAAAACAGGGGCATAGGGAGTAGTCTGAAAAATTTGGCTATTGTCATAAATAGACACGATCTATCTTTCTAAAATATTTTTATTTTGGCGATGTTGCCGCTTCTACTTAAAAGTAGTTACAACTTGTAAATTTTAAATAAAACACCTTATATATTATTCAATTTTTAAAATCACAATTTCTTACTGATAACTTTTTCTGAATAGTTCCCTATACCTATCTACACCGGTTTTTGAGATAATAATTATTTTAGGTTATTTTTTTTCAAAATATAATCGCACCAAAATTTTAATTTAGCTGCTATTTGAACCCATATAAGGCTGAAATTAGATGCAGTTTACAAAAGCCTTCTATTTAACAGCTACCTAAATAAATTTATTTTATCTTATACAGGGCGGTTTAAAAGTAATGATTTTGACGTGACATACAAAAAGATCAAAACTTTAATTTTTTAAATAGAACATACTGTATATTACTTAAAATTCTGATAGACAATTAAAATGCTTTCAAGTTGATATAGCATAGTGGTATAGCTAACTCGTCAACTTTTTGAAATAATCGCAATAATGATTAAAAATTACATTGTCTTCGCCTAATTTGCATTAGTTAGTCATGTTGATGTTTTCAATAAACATCTTATTAATGATCCAACAATAGAAGTCCCGGGCTTTGATCAAAAAAGAAAAATTTGGTCAAAAGTAAATCGCATAAGAACAGTCCATTCAAAATGCAACTCTATGTTGTTCAAATGGGGTGCGATTTATAATCCAAATTGTTACTGTGGAAACAAACCAGAGAAAGCTACACATATTGTAGAGGATTGTCAATTAACGAAGTTTAAAGGAGGGTTTCCAAACATTCACAATTTAACAGACGAAGCAATATTATGGCTTACGAATCTGAAGGACATCTGAAGTTCCGTGCTGTTTTGTATTCTTGTCTTGATTATCTGTTTTTCCATTATTTTGTTTTGCTATTTTTTTAACCTACTATTTTTTTCGTTATTGTCATGACTGGCGCTTGGACCGGTCCATTATATGTCGTCATGCAATGGCGGTGCTGTTATATTTTATGTTCTTATTTACCATCTATATGTTTACCCACTTAATTAATATTATTACATGTGAACACTAGGGTGGGTAAGGGTTGGCATGTTTAGGTTTTAGTGGTTTTCCTAAATCTTGAAGTAAATGCTTTGCCAGGACGAACCAATCCACTATTGCACACGGTTTCGTCACCCCACTATGCAGGTTTATACTGGTCTTCTGGGACACCATACATAACACTTACATCACAATACAGTATTTGTGTAATGTACCATACGAATAAATAAATAAGTCATGGAACGCCATGTGATTTGACAATTGCTCAATTATTCACTGTGTTTGACAGACGTCGAAGTTTTGAGATTGTGTTTGTGATCTACTACTTAATACTTATTCAAAACAAATTACAATGAGACGAAATAATTACTCGCATGAAGTTTTGATGAATCTATTTATTCTTCGTGGACAATGTGACAAAATTGTGGCAAGAACATGTTAGGAAATTTAATGTAATGTATTCTGATTTGCAGCCAATGAACGAAAAAAAGTTTATGTTTAAGCTTAGAACCATAATTGATAAAGTTCTCCTGTATTCACAATAAACTTTCTTTCGTTCATTGGCTTGCAAATCAGAACATTTATTAAATTTCTTACATGTTCTTGTCTGAATCTGTCACATTCTCCATGAAAAATAAATAGATTCATCAAAACTCGTAGAGAATATTTCGCTCTATTGTAATTTGTTTTTGAATACTGCATAAGTAGTAAATCTGTCTCAAAACTTTGACATCTGTCAAACAGTAAATAATTGAGCAATTGTCAATTCACATGGCGTTGTACGAGGTGTAATATTAAGTAGAGCGGACATACGTCTTAATGCGTGTCCGGTGTACTCTTTACAATTGTCTAGCTTCAAAAATTTTGCTACTTCTTGCGAGAGACGGCAGTGATATATGAAGACCGACCACCATTCGATGACATATCTAAAAATAATTGACGTTCCACGAATCGGGTGGGCGTAAAGCAACGTATTTTCGATAGAAACTTAATTAATTTCTCTCAGCACAGTAAAAAACGTGGTCTCGTGGTTTTGGTATTGGGAATTTTATAATTAAGGCTGATTTACATCTTCAATATTTTCAATTGTGAAATTAACTAATTCATCAGAACGACGTGCACTTGCAACTCCCAATATAAAGATAACCTATAAAAAAGCTTTTTAAGAATGTTGTTCTTTTATTTTGAAAGCGTTTACCTTCATCATCAAATATGAACTATCAGGTACACTATTCAAAAAGCGACCAACTTGCTCCTTTGTAAATATTCGGAATATTTTGTCATATCAATCCCGTTATTTATATCTAACGTTTGACCGCAACATAGAACATTGGATAGGTCAATCAATAGAGGTTTTTTTCGTGACAAAAATAGTAATAGGAAGAGATATCATCATATCAAGGACAATGGGTAGTCCAAGCAATGAGGGGTTTCTATTTGCAAAAGGTTGGAAAGAATTGAAATTTGGTCTCCTAACAGTACACTTGAGTTTGCGACCTCGGGGGCTTGCCGCTACGTAGGGATAAAAACGTCACGATAGCGCCGTTGTGCTAAGTGCTATCAAAAAAAATTTAAATAAAATACGTAGGGAACAAAATTTTACAGAATTTTGGGTCCTTGCATTTTTTCTTTGCGACTAATACTTTCCGCTCTACAGTGCGTGAAAGTTAGCCGTTGATTTACAATTTTTAACAAAATTAGAGTTTCATTGCTGATTAAGACGAACGTCGCTCTCAATCAATTGTGTAATATTTTTTTCTTTAAAAGCATAATGTTTTGTGAGTCTGCAGATGTTTGATTTAATATATTTGGTCGTATATAATAAATAATATGATTTTTGAAATGCGCTGCCATATACTCCGATATGGGCATTTTTAATTATCATTGTCAACGGTCAATATTTCCTTATTATTGTTGATTTCGGCGCCAAGTTTACTATTTTTGTGTATATGATACAAGAAAATATAATTTTCAACTTGTTTCACAACCACAGATAAATCGAAAACGTCATTGGTGTAGAAGTCAGTGCAAGAGTTTTAGAGTAATTTTGAAGAAAACAGTTTAACTGATTGGTGCATGTTGTGTAAAAATTTAAAAACAATATACAGGGTGTCCAGAAACTCTCCTGACAAACGAAGACCGGAGATTCCTCAAATAATTTTAAGACAATTTAACCCAATTCACCTAGTCCGAAAATGCTTCCTAAGGGAGCTAGAGCTCTTTGAAGATGGCGCCTGGTAAAGTAAAAATTAAAAGATAAACTTCACGAACTGACAACAATTTGACAATGAAAAACGTAGGTTTTATTCTTTGTTGGCAGTTTAGAGCCAACTAGTGCAAAAAATATAAATTTAACTTTAATGACAAAAACAAAAAAATTTCAAATCCATTTTTCTAGAAAACGGTGTATCCTAATGACTTAAAGTAAGAGTACCTTTTAGTACTAGAATACCTGAAAATTTAATAATCTAGTGTCACAAATGCTTAAAAGTTAAAGACAAAAAGTTATGCGTTAAAATAACCGTTGATCTACCCAAAACGGACGACTATGACCAGTAGTAGAAATTTGCAATTGATGGAATCGATTCATCTCTGAACGCTAAACAAGCATACCAGTTTTTGCTTTTCTAAGTAGACACGTTCTGGAGGTATTTAAAAACTATTTACAAGGCACATCTTCAAAGAGCTCTAGCTCCCTTAGGAAGCATTTTCGGACTAGGTGAATTAGGTTAAATTGTCTTAAAATTATCTGAGAAATCTCCGGTCTTCGTTTGTCAGGAGAGTTTCTGGACACCCTGTATAAATAGGTGATTGGCAAAAAAAACTAAAATCGCTGTAAAATAACTGACTTTTCATAGAAACAAATTAACCTTACGCCACAGATTTTTGTACTTGAGCTGTTACTGTTCAGTCGCATGGTAGTCGCCACGACATTTCAACAACATTTACGTCAGAAAACGGAGATCTGCAGACTTATAAAACTTTACACATTCAAAGAAAAAATTATTACAGAATTGTTTGATAGCGATGTTCGTCTTAATCCGCAATGAAATTCTGATTTTGTTGAAAATTGTAATTCAACTCCCAACGTTCACGTACCGTAGAGCGGAAGGTGTTGGCCGCAGACGAAAAATGCAAAGACTCAAAATTGTGCATAATTTTGTTCATGTATATATTTTATTTGATTTTTTTTCAATTTTATTATTTTCCAAAAAGAGTCGCGACGCAAAGTTTTCCTACTTCCTCCCCTCGAGCGGTGAGGCCCTGAGGTCGCAAACTCAAGTGTACTATCAGAGAATAGAACTCCTTTTTTGTACCCATTGCTTGGACTAGAGTAGATTAATTTAGATATAAAGCCAACACGCGATTGTCTTTAATTAATTTCATATTAACAAATTAGTGCAAAAAGTCTTTTTTAGTTTTTGTTCCTGACTAAAACTAATCAATCAATGTTAATTTAGTAAAAAAAAAACGTTGTAGGGAACTGAAATATGAACAAAATGAAAACAGACACGACTTGATCGGATTTTTATTTTCCGACAAAAATCGAAAAAACGAGCGATTTTTTGTTTTTTTAAATTAATTAATCTGCCATTTTTTGAGCTACAGCTTCCGGGACATAATATCTTTGATAAATACTTCTTTATTTGTGCAAAAATTTGGAGCTGTTAGTTTTGTACGATTGCAATTTGATTTTTTACATTATTTTTGTCGCAGCTTGAATACTCGATTTGAGAATTTAAGTTACACACTACAACTAGCATATTTCAGTTTTGCGATAAAGACTTGTGAATTTAACCAAATTTCAGTTAAATATCGCTCCGAACGGCCGCGTGCGAGGATTTACATCTCATTGATGATCCAACTATAGAAGTCCCGGGCTTTGATCAAAAAGAAAAATTTGGTCAAAGTAAATCTCATAAGAACAGACCATTCAAAATGCAACTCTATGTTGTTTACAAGGAGTGCGACTTCTAGTCCAAATTGTGATTGTGGTAACGAACCGCAGACCGTTACACATATTGTATAGGATTGTCAATTAACGAAGTTTAAAGGAAGGTTTCCAAACATTCATAATTTAACGGATGAAGCTATATTATGGCTTACGGAGGACATCTGAAGTTCAGTAATATTTTGTATTTTTGTCCTGTTTATCTGTTTTTCCATTACTTTATTTTGTTATTTCTTTAACCTACTATTTTTCGTCATTGTCGTGACTGGCGCTTGGACTGGTTTATTATAAGTTGTCATGAAGTGGCTGTGTTTATGTTCTTATTTACCTTTTATAATGTTTACACTTACATATGAATACTAAGGTGGGTAAGAGCTGGCATCTTTAGGTTTTAGTGGTTTTCCTGAACCTTGAAGCAAATTCTTTGCCAAGACGAACTAATCCACTATTGCACACGGTTTCGTCACCACACTATACAGGTTTATACTGATCTTCTAGGGCACCATACATAACACTTACATCACAATACAACATTTAATATGTACGAATAAATAAATAATTACTCGAGTAGAGGGAGCCGGGCTGGCGGAGCATCGCCTGAGAGAAAATAGTAATAGACGCGGGCTAGTGACAACTCTAATATACTTTTCGTCAAATCTTACAGCATCTACTGTACTTTTTTTTCCTTTTAAGGTAACTAATTTTAGGAATTTTGGCTATACTCCATTTTTATAAAAATCATTTTTAACATTGACAATAATAACATTACTCATTCCTTTTTCACATACATTCTCAGAGGAGTTATAGTTTGTTTAAAAAAAAATGAAGTAGGCCGGTGTCAAATGACGTCATAATAATAAACAGTTTTATTGTCCTGGTTTCTTTTAGAGTTTCGTAAGTACTTAAAACAGTCTGCAGAACTAAATGGCATTTTTATTTAGTCAAAAAATGTTGTAAATTAGAAATATCAGAATAATAAATTGAATAATAATTATTGTACTACTAATTACAATTAACGAACAACAAAATAAACTAATTAACAATGGCAACAAAATATTAAAAACAAAATTCACAATAAATGTTGAAAATGACGCCCCTCAGATAAAACGCACGCTTCTACTCTTCGTCTCGTTGAATTCGGTATTCTTTGAAATAATCGGGGGTATTTCTAATAGTCTTCGTTTATTCAACGGGAGTTGAATAAACTAGTTTTAAAGAAAACCCCAAATGCAAAAATTCAACGGATTCAATTCTGGAGATCGGGAGCCGGCGAGCCTATAACACCTAAAATGGACGGGAGCACCAACATGCATGAACCATAGTTCTGCCTAATTTGTAGAAGAACATCTTCAAGAAGAGTAGGCAACACTTCTTCGAGAAATGGCTGTATTCGTTTCCTGTTTAATCTTATTGGTAGAAAATATGGTCCAATTAAATAATCATTAATGACACCAAGCCACACATTTAATGAAAGTTGGTGTTGAAAATTAGATTCAACAATTTCGTGTGGGTTTTCTTCGGCCCCATACGTGATTATTATGGAAATTTTGGATAGATTCTCGGGAAAAGTTTTCCTCGTCAGTAAACAAAATACGACATAGAAATTATGAAACTTGTATGATCATTTGAAGCATCCATTGACAAAAAAATTAAACGAGGTAGAAAATCTCTAGGTAAGAGCGCTTGAACTCGTTGGATATGGTAGGGATATAACATTTGTTCTTTCAAAATTTTAAATATTGTGGAATTACTCACATTTAACTGTTGGGAATTTTTCTCGTACTTGTTTCGGGTGATTCTTCTATTAAATTAAGAACAGCCTCTTCTAGTGCTACAGTTCTTACCTTTCGAGGACGTCGGCAATCGACAGTATTTCTTGAAAAGTTTCCTTCTTCTCGAAAACGTTGATGAATACGCGCGAATAAACTATGATGGGGTAATGTTCGTTGTGGATATAATTATTTTAATCCATTTTCATTAGCACGGCCATATACGAAATGCATATCTGCCATTTCTGCTTTTGTATAGTTTGCCATTTTATTTATGTAATTGGTTTCAGTTCTCGAAAGTTTAAAAAATGTTACAAATAAAATTAGGACATAAACCTAGACAAATATTTGTCATTATGACATCATTGAGACCGGCCTACTTCATTTTTTTAAAGAACGGGGTAAGTAGATGCCGGCTACTCGGATTTTTAACGGTGGTTGTTTTTAAGGGGTTTTCTGGAGATCAAGAGGGTTTTGTACCACGCCAGTACTAAATTGAATCAGCATTTGCAGTGGTCTTTGAGTTAATAACTGCCATACCCGTACCGTATTGAATTTGCATTTGCAGTGATCTTTGAGTTAGTAACTGCCGTGCCCGTACCGAATTGAATCAGCATTTGCAGTGGTCTTTTGTTAACGGCGGATAGCTCTAAGCGGTTTTGGATTCGAGGTTCGGGATTCAGAACTAGATGCGGACGGAGTTCTCAAGGAATTGTTAAGTTGAGAAGTCAAGTCGGATTAGGAATAGAAGTAGAGTCTAATAAGAAAGGAAAGAAAGGCTCAAGCGGGAAAGTAGGCAGCGATTACATGGGGGTAATTTTAAGTGGGCGTCTGTTCTTGACGATGCAAGTTTTATGCCGTGACAATTCTTTCTCGGCGGCATATTTGAATATATCATTGTTGGTCTTTTACAAAAGTAAAATATATTTTTCAAACGTTTATTGCTAGTTTTTATGTGTTATTTTCCAATTTTCGAGCAGTAAAACGCGTTTTAGCGTTGCCAGTAGTTGAATGATATGCCGTTTTATTGTCGTTTAAAGAATAATACCTTTATTATTTCCGTAATTAAATTTGTTTAATAAACATTTTTACAAACTGTTGCGAGGACCGCAATGATCATTTCATTTCTTAAAACGGATCTGAGCGAAACTAATTGGTGACCTGGCTTATAGTATATGTTTGCTAACCCTATATTTTAAAATGATAAAATGGAGAAAAAAATGTTGTTATACATACATTCAAAATTTTAAATTAAAAAATATAAGACAATAAGCTTTTCTTTAGTGGCGTCCTTTTTTATAAACCTTTATGTACACGCAATGTAATATTCGAACAAGAGATTTTAGCTTTTTACATCACTTTACTTATTTATTATCTTAATATGAAAGCACAACGGTGTAACAACATAAAGTGCTTTGAAAAAAGTAGGTCCAAGTATATATATGATCAATAAAAATCTAAATTTAAGTGAAGCTTCTGAAATATTTAATGCTTTAACGTGCTATGATTATGTAGACACATGTTAACGTCTACATGCTTTTACAATTACTGCTTTTACAAACATCGCGTCATGAATATACACTTTAGTAATAAAACGTTGGCAAAGAACAAAATTTCTAAATTAAAACACTTACTTATTAAGCGTATAAGATTAAATTTTATATACTTATGATTAACATTAAATTTTCTCAATCTGTTCGTCGGACACCAAAGGGAATTTGATCAGAAGGTTTCTCTTAACATAAAGTGGCTTTTACACATGCTTTGAAGTGCAGTACTGACATGACATGTTTTGCTTACTGTACAAAACATCACAAAAGTTAGTTTAAATTTACAAGTCAGAAAGCCTTGTTCGTAATTTTTAATGTAGACACGGCTTCATCATTTACCTTTAATAACCGAAGCCTTGCTCACAATAGGGTCGAATTAAGCGAACGACTAATGGAAATATTGATCGAATCATCGAAGAGCACCTGAGTCCGACAGCAAGGATTATTTTGTAGCATAAAGGACCAAAGCACTTGTTCGGTCTCAGTTGGAGCATAGGCAGATTACACTTATCTATGTAAGGTAAAATTGATTCATACAGAACAATAGAAGTTAAAGCTGGCGGTTCTTAAAGAATAAAGCAGTTGTTTATAGTTATAAACCGTAGTTACTATGATATAATCTGAAACGATTAAACAGAAACGTTGTTTATTTTTTAAGTTTTCATGTACGAAGACATAACAAAAGGTCTTCCCTTTCGAAGCAGTAAAGTGGTTTCATTTTTTATTTCTAGTACACAACCGAGAATAAGTCGATGACAGTAAAACACTTTTCAGGCATCCTTTGAACACTCACATAAAGGAAGCCTTAGGAGATTTTGCTCAATTCTGTATTTCTGTACAAGACAAAGGAAACGAGCAATTGATGTCTTTAGTAAATTTTATTCTTTATCGCATTTCCTTTTGTATATAAGTTGTAAACGCTTTTCTAATTAAACGAATTGTTTAAGTCGATAATTGAATAAGTGCGAAAATGAGTTAATCATTAATTGATCGTTGATTATAAATAAATAATAAGGAATGTCCTCGAGACCTACAAGATAAGTGGGTGGGAAAAGCGGTATACCACAACCCTCGTTGTAAATTGAAATTTCTCGAGCGCAAGCACAAGTCTAACGACCGTCAACTAAACAAACACGGGTTATGACGAGGACGTGTACTCTCAAATGATAGTAAGTTACCTATAGCAACTCTGTCTATACAAACACGTACACCTGAAGCAAAGTTTCAAAACTTACGGTGCACCTGTCCGCGTCTACCATTATCGCTTATAAGGTCGCTTTATGCCCTAAACATTTTTCGGTACTGCGGCCAAAAGCAAAGTACTTTCCGATTTGCTGGCATTGATTTTACATCTACTGACACATATAAAGACGATCCTTGCGGAAGAATCGCGCATGGAGACTTTCACACAAAGACTTTGGTTCTTTTCCCACTGATAAATATATGTACTTTAAAACCATGGTATCTGAAGCGTCATGGATTTCTTTATCTACACCTTATCTGCTTCGTCTAGGGTCGACTTTATTTCTTTTTGAAGAATTTATAGCTCATTCGAGATTGTGCTGAAAAACACAAAAATTTCTTCCACAAATTTAAAAATATATTATCGCAGCCTTCGAACTTTTTACGTTTGGGAATTCTCAAGAAAAGCTTGAAAATGTTAGTGTTACTCAGATAGATAGCACCACATTTGCGTTTATATAGCACATAAAAGAAATAAACTGCAAAAGTAGAAAGTAATGCAAAACTTTTATGAGAGTTATTGAAGTAAAGAGCGGAAATTCTATATCGAACACAATTCGGCTATTAATATAATTGTTCAAGTTTGAAATCTCGTAAAATCTTATTTCGGTTGATAGATCTAAAGCCTGAAACGACTATCGAAACAATGAAATATAAATCGGAGCGAAGAAGTTCATGCTGTTGTAATAAAGTCATAATGAAATGATTACTTGAATACGCTAGTGCATTAATAAACTTAATAACTTCACTAATTACGCCAACAGAAAATTTAATCTATTTAAGTTTTCGATTAATTTGTATAGTTCGTAATTAATTTCAGTGCTTAACTTTTGTAAAAGCCTCTTTTTAAGCTTACTTAAATTACAATTAGTCAATAACTTTTATGTTCAATCGTAATTTTAATTGAACGGATATACACAAAAATTTTAAATAATCCACGTTTATTAGTAACTCAAATCAATCATATAGGTATTATCCTTTTCAGTATTTTTTAAGGCGGGCGGAAGTGTTTTATATCCACATACACATACAAGAGATTCAATTGAGTCCCAAGTTGTTTAATAACAACAAATAGTTTCTTTAGAACTTTATATTTGGTAAATTCTTAGTAATAATTCTTTTACATTTTGATATTGCAAAAATATTCTTTAGACCACTTTATATATCTATACAGGTGATTCTTTTCGATTGACTATTAGAAGTAATTTATATATATATTATATTTTTCTGATTTTTATCATCGTCCTAATTCAATGTGTTCTATTTAATGAAAATATTTTCAATTGTATGTAGATGTCCACTTTGTTGTTTTAAATAGAACACTCGATATATTTTTTGCAAATTTGACTTTCTCAATAAGTTTCAATGTTACTTTGTTAAATACTTCATATACCTAAGTCCAACCGTATTGAAGTAATTGTTTAAAACTAAAAAAAATAAAATTACGGTTTTACTATTGCATTAAGCACAAAAAATGCACATTAACTTAAAATTAAATTTCCTAATTCTAAATTTAAATTTGACCATTTTTCAAACAAACGAAAATTTAAATAATTAAAAATTGATTTTGTGGATCAAAAACTACAAAATTGATATAGACACTTATGCGCTGAGGAAGAAACTCTTTCCAATTTAGTACTATGAATTTTTCTAGTGACTTTTATTAACTTGAGATTGCCGGGTCAGAATAATTTCCCCATTAGGCGGTTGAAAAGCCGCATTTTCCTTCTTTTGACCTGTCTGTTAAAGATGCTACATGAACATCATCTGAAATTCGAAAGCTACGCATGTGTTAATTATTTAGTATAAACCTAAGGAAAAGCAGCACGTACAACTAAGGGAATAAGTTTTCACCTCCTGTTTGTGTATGAGTATACTTTTATGTTTTAATGAAGTCGTTGCTATCGCGGTTTTCTATCAATTGCAAGCATTTTTTTTTCTTCGTTTTCTCTTGTGGGTCCGTTTTAATGGTTTGCTATGCTGGCGTATGGATAATAATCCGAAATTACTTAACATAACGAAGCTGCGTCTGGATATTATTAGTGAAGTTCGCCGGCATTGAAATTTAAATCAACGTTAGAGCCCTTTTGTTATCAAGGACACCACACAAGATAATACTGTTATTGTGAGCACGTCCAGCAATTGTTATCAATTTGGAGTCCATCTTGTCTTACCTTCTTTGCTGAAAACTAAGTACTGTCTAATTTGGATACGAGAACTGTTACACCTATTTATTAACGTTTGAATACCAAAGAACTTCCTATGTACAAGCTAAGTTGATTCTTTTTATGCATGTTAGTCGTTATTTTTGTCGCGTTTTATGTACTCGTACTACGGCTGTAAATTTAACAACATACCGTTTGCGCTGTGTTTAAGACTCTTTGTAAACTTAAAAGATCTTTCAAAGTATTGGTAAATCGTGTTGCGCTTTGAAACTATTTAGATAATTGGCCAAAGTCTGATACCTCACGTAATTTGTTTTTAAGTAAATTAATAACAATAATTGGGTCGCTTCCAAGAAACGATCGGTGCTACAACTGTCAAAATTTTATGGTACACTAGGCGCGGGTGCCCGTGTCTATATTATTACTCAATTCTAAACTTATTTTGTAACTGAATATTGGGTATTTCTCTAAACCGTATTATATCTTTGTGTCTATGTATTTCTATGTACGTTTGTGATTGAAGTCTAGTCGTTCTTTTTGAAAGTTTCCAAAGTTCTAGTGACTATTTAGGAAAGTATTCTAAAGTATTAAAATAAATTATAATTTTTGAAAGCTATCCGGCATTAGATCTTATTGAACTTTGTAGTCACCCGAACTAAATTTTAAAGTCCTAAACGCAATTTTTTCACGGTATGAAATGGCTAAATAGACACAATAGTTAAAAATATTCGTTGCAACAAGCCTTCAAGCACTTATTTGTTTCTCAACTTATTTATACCATACGAATAAATAAATAAATAAATCGAAAAAAATTTATCAATGCGTGTGTTTTGAAAAACAGTGTTAATTTATAAAATAATGATAAAAAGAAGACGAAAATAATTGTTAGGACATTCCATTTGATAAGAGTAAAGCTGCCGCTGTTACTACTGATAATCTATTACCGTGTAAATCGAAAGAGGGGTATAAAAGGGCATTCTATATTTTCAAAGATTGGGGTCAAGAAAATAAGGTACTCACTTGCCAAAGAAGTTTTTCTTGCGTATTTTGCGGAAAAATAAAACTGAAGTCTTTGGAGCTATTCTATGTTAAAAAACCGTGTTTTTTATTGATACAGAATTTAATCATTAGTAAGTTTTATAAGCATATTGCATACTTAAAGCAAAATTCGAGCGGTTACCAACCATAAAAATCGAAAAGTTTTCCTTGGGACCAGATCAATACATTTTTTCTTGAAGCTCCAAGAAGAAATTTTTATTGGAAAAAATTAATTTGCGGCAATGGTTAAATAAGTACCTCAAATTAATGTATTTTTCTTTATGTAAATGGTGTTTCATTAAGCGTGTCTGAACTTTAAAATAAAAATACAAAGCGTTGTGTGTTAGATATGACGGAATCCTTGATTACGGATTAAAGTGCATTTAATAATATCATGTTTTAAAATAACATCATTCAAATATCCTCCGCGGCTTCGTTTACAGGACTCAATCCAAGAAGTCCATTTTGCATAACTATGTTGCATAAGTCGGGCTGGATCTTACCAATGATTTAAATGGTTTACGGCTTGGCAACTAACGGAAGTCGGTCTCAAGGTGCCCCGGATGCCTGGTGGTTGTAATCATACGATGTTGTTTGGCAAGCAAGCCGAGTACTGATGCGAAGCGTGATGCTCGGCGCCGACAACGGCTTAGCGGCGGTAGTACTTTACCTAGGGCCAAAGCTATCAGCAAACTAGCTATAAAGTGCGCTATTGAATGGATCAGCTACCCTCTAGGGTCGATAATACACAGCGGCTTGTCTTGAACGGAACGGTGTCGGAGAAACGCAATTGCTACCGAGGGTTTTCAGCCATGCTTCAGATGTAGGGTAAGTAGTTGTCGGTTATGCGGGTTATTAACGGTAGTTCTTATAGAAGCTTGCCTAAGCACGCACCGAATCCAATCAACGGATGCAGAGGACTTAGAGTTAGTATCTGCCTAAGCACGCACCGAATCAATCAGCAGATGCAGAGGACTTAGAGTTAGTGTTCTGCCTAAGTACGCACCGAATCCAATCAGCAGATGCGAGGACTTAGAGTTAGTATGTACCTAAGCACGCACCAAATCAATCAGCAGATGCAGAGGACTTAGAGTTAGTGTTCTGCCTAAGTACGCACCGAATCCAATCAGCGGATGCAGAGGACTTAGTGTTAGTTGCGGATATCTTTGGGCGGTTTTAGATACGGAATTAGTGTGCGGACGGATAATCAGATTAGAAGTCGGGTTAAGAAGTCTAATTCAAGAGTCGGACTCAGAGGTAGAAGTGCCTTTTGGGGCATTGCGCTTGCAGTTATATAGACGGTTTTATCGCAATCGGAAGAGTGGGTAACGGTTGCATGGGGGAAATTATAAGTGGGGCGGTGCGCACGACGTCTGTTATGGACGATGTAAATTGTATGCCGTGAGATAATTCTTTCTCGGCAGGAAAATTGAATATATCATCGTCGGTTTCTTACAAGAGGATACGTTCGGTTATCGGATCTGCCTTGCAGAAGAAAGCTTCAGTTACACATCGTCCGGTCCTCTCAAGAATCTCGAGAATATTTGTAGATGCAATTGTACGGATTTTCTAACTATGCATTTATGATTACACAAACTTCCAATTTCAATTCTGAACTTTTAATTGATCCATTACAATTTGCATTGAAATATTTTAGCAGATTAATTTCATTTTCTTCATTACGAGTAACAGGTAGATTCCTTCTCAGTTCTGGTCAATTATAAAATGCTATAAAATTTGATTGAATTCTTTAAATTTATTGGGCTGTACATGGAGCCATTTTCTGTTAAAACACATCCAAGTTAATAATCTCAATTCTGTTCTTCGTAAATAATAAAAACCCAAGCATTACAAAAATATTTATAGTAATTAAACATTTAAATGCAACACTTTTATATATTAAAAATATCGTAAGAAAATATTTGTTAAATAATACAAAATACTTGAAATAAATAAGATACAAAAGTAGAAACAAATTAATAAATTTTAAAATTTATTTGTACAAACAAACCTAATACAAAATAATTCAATATTTTAGAACAGCATACATATGATTTGTTGGTTGTTGTGATTATATCTGTGACAAAAACAGGGAAGCGGAATTTTTATTTCCAAAGGAAAAAATGGGTTTTTGTCAAAAGAATAAAAAAAACGCTAATAAGTCGTACCATTTAATGCACGTGTGATGCAAAAAATTTGACAAATTACCTATTACATAAAATTGAAAACCAGAACATGCTCTCATTACTGTTTATCCTGCTCCTGCACTTTTATTTATTTAATTGATTGTCCTGCACCTGCAATTTTACTTAACGTCATTCGATTTATTTGACAAAACTAAAAACCCACGTTAAGGGTTCATATAATTACTGATTGATGCTAAGATACAAAATAGTTAAAAAACAAACACAATTTAAAAGTTTGATTCATTCATATATTTTCTTTATGAATCTAAAAGGATTTGCAAAATAAAATTTCTTAGCCCTTGTCTACGATACTATAGTAACACAAGTTCAAACGCTTTTATTATTATAAATGCTTTGGTAAAAATAGATAAACAATAAATTGGAAAAGACAAAGAAAATAAACATCAACGGTGAATACATTAATAATTTGACTATGTAAGATAATGTGATAGTGATAGCAAAAATTATGATAAATTACAAGTCATGTTAACGGAACTAGAACAACAATCAAAAGAAAATGGATTAAAAATAAATAGAAAGAAAACAAAAGTAATGGTAAGCAGTGAAGAACAATGACAAATTACACTAGGGACTGACTTATAGTAGAACAAGTAGAGAAATTCATACAGGGTGTCACAAGCAAGCGTGGGTCTTCAATAACTCATTTGCGGTTGGAGATATCGAAAAATGTTTCAAATAAAAGTTCCACCAATTCAACTTCTCTATACCATAAAATTATTTTCGAATATACAGGGTGTCCGTTTTTCCTGTACGCAACCTAACTTAATTTTTTTAAATGGAATGCCCCATTTATTATTGCTTTATTAGATTTCTCGCTTAATTTAAAGGCCACTTCGTTAACCATACATTATGGCTGAAATGCACCGTTCCTCAGAAAATTAGCGCTAAAGGAAGAAAAATGCCGTTTCGGTACCCTGCGCCATTTTCATATCTCCGAAACAAAAGAACTTAGAGGAATGCGGTTTTCACAGATCGCTTCTAAGAAAATGACCTACCATTTGCACTATTTACACAAACATGTTTCTGTTAAATTCATTCAAAGCTACCGCTTCAAAAATAAATTGTTTCAAACCGGCAAAACTTGTTTTTCAAATAGAACACTATTATTTTTCAGCCCATCATATGCAGAATTTTATTTCCTTTCGTCTGATATAAGGTTGTTGCTATCAGTTCCTAACAGTTTTTGAGAAAATTGCAGTTATATTCTAAATTTTAATTGAATCGGATCATCATGTACGCCTTGGTCGGTGATTAGCTTTTGTTTTCTACAATGTCATATTTGTGAACTTCATAAGGTGTTCAGTAAAGTTTCATTGTATCGTTGTGTTTGTTTCATTGTAACTTTGTGTTCATTTTCCGAACTGTTCCGCTATGGCGTTGAATAAAGAAGAAATGATAGATATGGTTCTTATTCTTGGGGAATGTGAGAGAAATCCCTCTTGGCATCGAGGGTGTATGCCCAGCGTTATCCAAATAGACGACATCCTAGAGTGGAATCGTTCAGCAGGGTTCTGGAGCGGTTTCTTACTAGAGGATCAGTGGAGTCTGGAAAAGAAACTACGCCAAGACGGTCTGTACAGATGAAAATGAGTTCCGTGTTTTGGCGTCTGTGGTGGAAAATCCGAATGTCAGTCAAAGAGACATCGCCCGAGAAACCGAAATTGGTAGAATGTCTGTACAAAGAGTCCTGAAACAGCATAAGTACCATCCGTACCACGTTCAGCTACATCAGGAACTACTTCCAAGGGATTTTGCAGCAAGAACGGAATTTTGTCAGTGGGCCATCGAAAGAATAGCCGAAGACGAAGACTTCTTCAAATATGTCCTGTTTACTGACGAGTCTACCTTTCACAAAAATGGTTTTGTAAACAGGCATAACTTCCATTATTACGATACGGCAAATCCTCCTAACTTCCGGACGTTTCTCAATACCGATGGTCACTGAATGTGTGGGAGGTGTTTTTGGTGATCGTGTTTTCGGACCGTACTTTTTGATGGACACTTAACAGGAAGGGCCTATTTGCAGTTCCTGCAAAATGGTTTCCAAGAAATGTTGGAGGATGTTCCTTTAGAATTTCTCTTCGACGTATGTGGCTACAACAAGACGGTGCCCCATCTCATTGCACCCAAGAAATTCGGAACTACTTAAATGCGAATTTCCCAAACCGCTGGATAGGAAGAGAGGGGCAATTAACTGGCCCGCTAGGTCGCCTGATCTCACAAAATGTGACTTCTTTTGTGGGGATTCGTTAAAAACAAAGTGTACACCTCTTCACCTACCACTGCCGAAGATATGCGGGAGAGGATAACTAACGCTTTCAGAGAAATTACCCCGGACATTCTGGTCAACGTTGACAATAACTTCAAACGTCGAATGGGAGGATGTGTATTCAAGAAAATGGCAGACATTTCGAGCAGCTTTTGTAAAGTTAAACATCAAGAACTGGCCTGAGGCAAAGTCACTGCTCTGTGTGGACATCTTGAAAATTAGTTTTTGTGATTTAAAACGTCTGAACTAAAATACAACACTCTGGTTTTTCAATTGAAATAGTTTTCATTCCTAAGGTGAAAAAAAAAGCGGAAAAGCAGCTAATCACCGACCAGGGCGCACGCGATGATCCGATTTAATTAAAATTTAGAATATAACTGCAATTTTCTCAAAAACTGTTAGGAACTGATAGCAACAACCTTATATCCAGACGAAAGGAAATAAAATTCTGCATATGATGGGCTGAAAAAATAATAGTGTTCTATTTGAAAAAACAAGTTTTGCCGGTTTGAAACAATTTATTTTTGAAGCGGTAGCTTGGATGAATTTAACATCTGTGAAAACATTCCTCTAAGTTCTTTTGTTTCGTTGATATGAAAAATGGCGCAGGGTACCGAAACGGCATTTTTCTTCCTTTAGCGCTAATTTTCTGAGGAACGGTGCATTTCAGCCATAATGTATGGTTAACAGAAGTGGCCTTTAAATTAAGCAAAATCTAATAAAGCAATAATAAATGGGGCATTCCATTTAAAAATTAAGTTAGGTTGCGTACAGGAAAAACGAGACACCCTGTATATTCGAAAATAATTTTATGGTATAGAGAAGTTGAATTGGTGGAACTTTTATTTGAAACATTTTTCGATCTCTCAACCGCAAATGAGTTATTGAAGACCCACGCTTGCTTGTGACACCCTGTATATTAGGACAGAAATAAGACTAAGGTAAAGAAAATGAGACAGTGGCACGGTAAATAGAAAACAAAATGGGATGGATAACATTCGGCAGAAGCTAAGTTTTGTACTAAAGAATAGTAAAATACCACAACACCTTAGAAGTAAAGTGTTCGACATGTGTATCCTGCCAGTGCTAACATACGACACAGAAACATGGGTTTTCACAAAGAAAAATATGAAAAGATGGCAAAAACGCAGAGATCCATGAAAGAGCAATGCTCGGAATTTCATTGGAAGATTGTGTGACAAACGAAAATATTAGAGAGTGAACAAAAATAACGGATGTAAAAGAAAGAATAGCACGACTTAAGCGGCAATGGGCCGGACATAACGAAAGAAGACAAGATGAAAGTTGGAATAACATTATACACAAATGGCGCCCATGGGAAGGAAAACGAGAAAGATGGAAGACCACAGATGAGGTGGAGCAATGACTTCAAAGAGAACTGGCGGATTTGGATGGACAAGAGAAAGCAAAAAACCGCCAAGAATAGAAAGAAATATTTTTTATATATTTTCACAAATGTTTAGCTACATAGTTACTGAATATTTCTTCAACATATTTGATTTTCACTAATTTTAAATAAAAATATTATTATTTCTTAAAATGCTGTGGAACAAATATTTTTAAATAATCATACATAAATATTTATTTCATAATTCGGGTAAATATTATAAATGATGGTATACCAAATATTTTTTAATATAATTTCATGTAGAAACCTTTAATGCATATTTTGAACAGACAAATATTAGATTTATGTTCATGTAATGTAATTGAAATATTTGGTGCTGCTTGGACAAATCGAAAATTTTAAATTTTGAATATTGGTTTCCATTTCCACTAAATAAGAAATTTTTAAAACTTGTATGTTTACTAAATACACAATAAATATTAACTTACGAAATTGTCAAAAAATGACACCTTACTTTTAAAAATTACTGATTTCTATTTATTCTTCACAATTTAATCGCAATTGTTGCTGATTAATAATAAGAAATATAAAAGTAATTGCAAATAGCACAAAAATAAATAAGCAACAATATATTAAAATATACCTTAATAAAATCAAAAATCAAATTTAATTTTACATCTCATAGTTTAAAAATTCATGTAGGGTTCCATTTAAAAAAATTCGGTGTAATCCATGTTTGAAAATGATCTATCCTGAAAAAACCAGATTAGAAATCATGGAAACATAAAATAATAATTTTAAGTGATTGTGATAACGATTTTTTGGGCTTAATGCAACTGTTCTTGTTTTTTTAGTTTTAAAGATCTGTTTCCATATTTTAGAAAACAGTAAAAACGTAAGTTTTTAAGTAAAATACTTAATTACTCCAAAAACGGTTGGACATAGGTATGTCAAGTATTTAACAAAGTGACATTAAAACTTATGGACAAAGACAAATTCTGTAAAAATTTAAAGAGTGTTCTATTTAAAATGAAATTGACACCTAAAACTGGTATAAGCTGAAAGTGCCATTCAATTGAAAATATTTTATTTTAAATATAGCACATCAAATTAGGCCAATGGACAAAAAATATATTAATTGGTTCTCCCAATACTTCTAATAGTCAATAGAAAAGATCACCCTGTAAAATAGATGCCCAGTTGAATTGCACTATGCGTATAATTATTGGAACCATTAAATCTACTCCTCTCGATTGGCTTCCTGTTCTTTTTAATATTACTACATTAAACATTTGACGAAAAGCAGCGTTAAAACGAGAATGGGATAAATGCCAACTTAACAAAAAGTTACCAATTTGGAATGACATTGATAACCCTCCTGCTAAAAACTTAAATCTCAAAGTCCTATATGGTTGCAAGACTACTTGGGTACGGCTTTTCTAAAGTTAAAAAGTGGAAAAAATTATGGTCTGGAGTTGATGTTTTTAATAAACATCTCTCATTGATGATCCAACAATAGAAGTTCCGGGTTTGGTCAAAAGTAATTGCATAAGAACAGGCCATTTAAAATGCAACTCTATGTTGTTCAAATGGGGTGCGATTTCTAATCCAAATTGTGACTGTGAAAAAAAACCAGAAACCGTTACACATATTGTAGAGGATTGTCAATTAACGAAGTTTAAAGGAGGTTTCCAAACATTCATAATTTAACGGATGAAGCAATATTATGGCTTACAATCTGAAGGACATCTGAAGTTCAGCAATATTTTGTATTCTTGTCTTGATTATCTGTTTTTCCATTATTTTGTTTTGCTATTTCTTTAACTTACTATTTTTTCGTCATTGTCGTGACTGGCGCTTGGACCGGTCCATTATATGTCGTCATGCAATGGCTGTGCTGTTATATTATATTTTCTATTTACCTTCTATAATGTTTACACACTTAATTAATATTATTACATGTGAATACTAAGGTGGGTTAGGGTTGGCATGTTTAGGTTTTAGTGGTTTTCCTAAATCTTGAAGTAAATGCTTTGCCAAGACGAACCAATCCACTATTGCACACGGTTTCGTCACCACACTATACAGGTTTATACTGATCTTCTGGGGCACCATACATAACACTTACATTACAATACAATATTTGTATAATGTACCATACGAATAAATAAATAAATAAACCCTGTATATAAAATTCTTTAGTTGTATTTATATCTAAACTTTTAACTAATTTTCTAAAAATGTCATTAACAACCAGCTTATTCAAGGTAAGATCATTTCACATTTCACGTGTCGGACAACAATGGAAAACTGCTTTTTAAAAATAGCGTAGTTTATTTACTATGAGGTGAGATTATGTTGGGTATATTTCTGGACACCCTGCACAAAAAAATAGTTTTCAAATATAGGTCATAAAAATTATGGTTGTTAGTGTAAAGCCGTCTAATATTGATAATTATTGCTATTATTATTTTATAATACCTTGTGGCATTAAAATTGCACCATTGAGTGCGACTTATAAAAGTTTGAATCTTGCTTATAAATAAGATGCCAAATAGGAATGCAATATTCTAGAAGTAAGACTTACACTTAAGTACAAAAAAATTTTAACATCAAAGATCTTTCACTTGGTTTACAGATTTGCTGCATCTGAATCAGATAAAATATATAATACAGGACGATTCAGATAAAGTGAGTCAATGTAAGTCCAAATGGTTTCCTCACTAAAATTATAAATACTTACGTATTGAAAAAATATTTCAGGTGGTGGAATAACACATTTTAAGATACAAGTGGTATCTTTTGCGAGTTAAACTCCAAAACTTGGTGAAATTTTTCAAGTTGATCGTCATTTCTAGTAATAGTTTAAGAATACACGTGCAAGGTAAGTACAATGTTATTATATGGTAATTTTAAAAAACATCTCTTAGTCGACATAACCAAAACATGTTTTCTTTTTTAAAACTTCTATGTAAAAATATAATGGTAGCTTTATATGTAAAAGATTCTTTCTAGGAGGTAAAATGGCCCCTAAACAATTTATCATAAACACTGTTTATTTTATCTTAATTGGTTTAAATTTATTTGGAAAATTGATTGAAAATTATGTTCGAAAGTCAAACAGCCAGACTCAGATACCAGACAATAATGAAACTGGCCTTAGAAAAAGTTTCTAACAAAATGGTTGTCAAGAAAATATTGAATCCACCCTTAAGAAGAGCAACGGACCTAATAATAAATTTGTAGGTACCTGAATTTTAAAACAACTCCGGTACTAGATTTTATGAAGAATATGAACCTATTAGTTGATTAGGACTTTTTAGAGGCGCAAAGGATATTGAAAGATCGCGCCTTTGTACAGGCAGCCACCGCTTAACAAAGCACTATCAGCGTTCTTTCCACTCATTAAAAATTTTCGATAAATTCGTAGACCCGCGAGAGAAAGCTGGCGATAACAAACTCGACGTCGTAGCGTCGCGTCAGTTGGAACGCGCTTCGTACGCGGGCTAAAAAAAAACGCTTACACGACGATGCAATTTTTTTAATTTCCCACGAAATAATACGGCTACAAAAGACGGTCGGTACGCAAAAAAACGAAAAAAACGTAATATTTCGATTTTTGTTTCCGGTTTTTTTTACATTTTACTTCCAGATTCGCAAATAATTCAATTTTATTACAATGGAATTTAAGAAGATAACATTGTTTTACATAAGCATTAAAAAAAACACCTTTGAGAGCTATGATATATCAAAAAAGCGCCAGCCTTGGGAACAATTTTCAGTTTCTCTTTAAATGATGTAGCTTTTATCATACCGTACCAAGTACACAAACTTTTTTTTAAAAAAGGTCAAAAAATTGTTTAAAAATCGTAAGTAAACTTAAAAGGCCTATTTTTCCTAAACGTTGACAGTTACGGAAAAACTCATCAAGATAAGCAACCTAACGATAGATTTTTTCTTACGGGTTTGTAGAATAATATTTCGTATTTTCCGAACTCCTGCACCTAAAAATTCGGTTAAAAAACTGAACGTAACATAATTTTCAAAATTTCGAACGCGACATTATCGGTAAAGAGTTAAATTCTCTTTGCTAAAGACCGTTGGCCGCACAACCTTGGTTAGTCATAAAGCGTGCTATTTTGCTTTCTAAACGCTTATTACAGTCGGTGACACAATAGACCAATCAGAATATTCGAAAAATTTTTAAATAGACAATAACCTTTTTTTCATTTGTCAAAACCAATTATTATTATCTCCTATATCTTATAACGAAATAAAATTAGTTTTAAATTATCTGTTTATTATTTTCGCATTCGATTACATGTTTTATCGTTAATGTTTGCATTACATAATGTTTTTGTATTTACGCAGAAGTTACAAAAAAAGGTTTTCTTCTCATATTTTGTAAATGTATTGAAATGCGTTCATTTTATACTCTAATTCATATTTTTAAAGTATGAAAAAGTGCATTTAGTGTTATTTTTATGGTTAATATTCTAGACAAAAAATAATTTGTAGATTTTTCAAAAAAAAAATTATTTGTACTTTTTATGATATTTAAAGAGTTAAATATTAATGTTGGTTTTGCTGTTGTTTAAAATTACCCAAAATGAAATATAATGGGCAATTTTCCTTTTGAAAAAAGAAACATCTTACTTTTTTCTTTTTCAGTTTTTAAACATTTTAAATAATTAATAATGCAAAAACAATTGTTTTGTGTTTTTCATTTATTTAACAAAAAAGAAATTAAGTAAGTTTCTAATTTTATTGTTGTTTAATAATAATTTTATTGTTTTTGCGGTTTTTAATTTATTTAGAAGTTTTTAGAATAAAGAGAAAAACAAAATCATAAAATTTTTTCAATGCTTAATATAGTCAAAAGTGGTTGGTGTTTTTTGTAGTTTGTATGAGTCAGAACCGTTGATGTGGATTTTTTTAAGAGTGAAAAAATAACACTGCTTTTAAAAGAATTAAACCAGGATTTTTATTTTCTTTGTTTAGAAACCATTTTCACTTTTAAAAATAAAAGATGACATTTTTTTAAATTTGTTTTTTTTCTTTGTCTTTCTGCGTTTAAAATAAAATGAATTACTCCCGATACAGAAGCCGTTTCTAATTTTAAAAATATAAAAAATAGTAATTTTCTTTAAATTCTGTTGTTCTTTTTTGTTTTTCTATGTTTAAAATAAAAAAATATATGTTTACTTTTGAATAGAAACCGTTTCCACTTTAAAAAATTAAAAATTGTATTTTCTTTTAAAGAACGCAAAAGTAGTATTTAAAATAAAGGTTTTTTTTTTAATTAGACATTTTTCCAGTTTTAAAAATAAAAAACGTCATTTTTCATAGAAAGCAAACAACAGTCTCCTAATTTTTTTTTAATTTGGTTTTTCTTTTGTCATTTTGTGTTTAAAATATAAATAATATTTGTTTTCGTTTGATTAGAAGCCAGAACTTTCCAAAAATAAAAAATAAAATTTGTGTTTTTTAAGTATAAAAAAAATGCATTTGGTGTTATTTTTTCATGGGTTAATATTCTAGAAAAAAATAATTTGTAATTTCCTCCACTTTTTAAGAATGAAAAAAATAATTTATACTTATTTATGATATTTAAAATTAAAAATAAATCTTTTGTTGTTTACAATTGCAAAAAACAAAATTAGTGCTGTAGACAATTTTTTTATTTTAAGATTAGAACAGAGCGTTATTTTTTTCCTTTTGAGCTTTCGTTTTTAATATAAAATGGTTTTGTTTTCTTCTCTCTCTTTGATTCACATTTATGTTTCGTATACTATTTTTGTATTTTTCTATTTTCTTTTTTTCTGTTTTGCGTTACCATATTACAGTCTATTTAAAATATGTATATTACAGAGAAAATAAAGACTATTATTATAATTATTATTGTTATTTACACTAATGTTTTTCTTAATAATAAAACAAATCAATAATGAGTTACAAATTTTCTCTATTTATTTACTTTTTTCTGTTTTTGTATTTACGTAAAACTTAAGACAAGCCGATGCTTCTATCAAGTTAGTATTAAAAACTAAGTTTTTGAGTAAAAAAGGTCGCGCTTGAGCTAGAAGCGGATCCGGATTGCCATGGCAGCAAACCCCCATCGACCTTTCTAAAAAACGGCGCTGGGAGTTGGACTAATTTTTTCTCAAGAAATGGAAATATTGGAGATTAAATTTTTCCGTCTTACTCAAAATTTTAATGAAAAGAAAATTATATCGGTCATAGACTTTCAAAGACAAAAATTCTGCTGCTAATTTTTCGCGGTCATCTTAAACTTTTTAGATATCGAAGCTACTAGCTACTATAGATAAGGTAACCGTAAGGAAACAACTTTACAGATCATATGAGAATTTTAACATGGACGAAACTGGGATTTATAAAGTTCCTAGTAAGTTAGAAAATATTATAAACATACAGGCCCCAATCAGCTGGGAATTTCTGACTAGTGTCGAAACAGGCCAGATTGTCAGTCTTTGCATTGTTGTTTGTGTTGCTGCTAAACAATTGATTCTGCCAGCAATAATATTTCTTCGCAAACAAAGAAGTGAATGATTATTTCAGAGCATTCCTTTGTTTACAAAATAAGTCTGAATACATGAAAGGAGATATTTTTCTCAGTTTCTCAAACATTTTCAAAACATACATAGAGCGCTGTTGATAATAAAGTCTTTTATTACTCGATGAGTATTTGACGCACAAAACTTTGTAACTGTGTAGTTTAGCGAAAACAACAGAATCATATTTCTTCATTCCCACCACATTTCATACATAAAATACAAACATTATTTGTAACTTTATTGCTATTTGGAAAGGCTTATATAAGAGGGTCACAATAGCAAAAAATTGCAGATGACACCAACAACTCGACTAAAACTACGGCAACTAAATTAATTCAAAGTCAGTGAAAGTCATGTATAGTTATCAACACAAACGCAGATGACGATTTTCACTTCACATTCATCTTTTGACGAACGCAAGCTAGTTGACGATCATCAGATAATGTTTTTGGAAATGATGACGAAGCCAAGATTGTGTTTTCACATAAATTTTTATGTGGTATAGTCTACAAGAAAGTGACTCCCGTTGATACATCTCCCCTACCTCTATCTCCTCTTGAATGCTGAATTATTTACCTCAACACCCTAACTATTTTATCAACAAAAACAAGCTAACAGAACAACAGACCAAAAATTTTCAAAAGCTTAAACGTGCAGCAAAAGTAAATTTTTTGTTCTGCAAAGGCAATACTAGATGACGACGACGATGATCCATCTTGCGTGCATTATCGGTCTGGAACGATTTAGTGAATATGCTGCTAAGAAAAGTAGATCAAATATAAATTTATCAAAAACAAGTTTTTTGTCTGTCAGGGGTAGAACTTACAAAATTGTACTTAATATGAATTTTAATTTTAAATACCAAATATGAAGGTTAAATCCACATTCGGGACTTAGGACTCTTCTGTAGCCCAAAATCAAAAATAAATTTAGCAAAATAAAATTCTAATCTATCAGATGCATTGAACCCATACACCAAGAATTACAATCCAAGTCATTTGAAAGTTGACACTTACTGGAGTAGACACGTTACTGCACTGGCAGTTTTCCAGTTGATTAAGAATTGCTTGCAGAAGCACCAGTGTGTCTGATAAAAAAAAACAAATTCTACCCTACGATTTCTTATGCTACTTTATTTTAAGGCGAACAAATCCATTTAAGCAGATTTTTATTTGCAGCTCGGATTTAGATTTGATAAGCCTAATATTAGAATTGTCTATTACAAATGGAACTTATGTGCATCCGACGTCCAGGTATAACTATGTTTTAAATAACAACAGGATTTCATTATAACCTACAACATCAAAAATGTATAAATGTACAAATAAAATTTTCATGTTACATACAGCAAAATTTACAACATCTTGGGCTCTTGGCCAATCCACAATTACTGAGGTTTTCGTTACCACTATATTCAGGTTTATACTGATCTTCTGGGGCTCCCATATATAACAGCATTACAATACAATAATGAAAATGTATGCCATACGAATAAATAAATAAGTAACTGTTGGTTAAATGTTACATTGCAAAGGGATCTACTGCCTCTCGTGTTAACAAATTTTACTAAATTTTTACCAGCCTATTCCGTTGATCAACAATTTTTCCGCCCGATTTTGACTATTGTAAAGTAATGTTTCTGGACGGAGGCATAAAAAACAAAATTCTTACCCAAAACTGACCAGATTGTTTAATTTATGACAAATCCAGTGTCGATCGCCTGAACTGACTATTTTGATTTTCACGTAAAGAATAAATATCTGGTGTTGAAAAAAAAAGTTGTATGTGACGCTTCTTCTAATAAGATCTATTTAGAAGACTTGTCACATAATTAATATTATCTCATTCGATAATTAACTATCGGGATATGATGACCCTATACTTCGCAGGTTGTGCGCAACTGGATACAAGCAAATAACTTGGAGCTGTTACCCTGGCCAGCAAAAAGCCCAGATTTTAACATTATCGAAAATGTTTGGGCTCGAATACTTGCTGTTATCCGAAGACAACAAGGGCCAAATTTTATACCAGTAAACCGTAATGCACTAATTGCAGCCATTGATACCGCATGGGAAACGATTAATATTAATTATATTGATACCTTGATAGCGTCAATGAGCAGACGCCTCCAAGAATGTATCAATAATAATGGAGGTCACACCCATTATTGATTTCTTATATTTATTTATATAGTAATACCTTTATTTAAAAAAAAGTTTTCATTTAATTTTAAACTATAACTTGGTATCTTAATTATAATTATGTAATAAATTCTTGTCAAAAACTAAATATATACGTTGACAATAAGAATTGCCTTAGTTTTTATTTTCACTTTTATATTAACTACAGAAAAAATGAAACGTCATAAAATATACATTTTGTAAGGACTAAATATTATGAATAGAGAGTTTAATGATTTTTTAATAACTTACAATAATTAGTAGGTTAGATTTATTTAAAAATAAGTAATAATCAGTCAACCCAAATAACCATGTTTAGTTTTTGATTTAATTTAAAAGTTATTGCTTGTAGACGTTTTTAAATCAAAATTATTTCTAATTTTATTTTGTAAACATTTCCTAAACAAAATTTTGATTCGATAATTAATCGAGCTATGGTGTTTAATTAGCGATACCTTCAAATATATTCTTTAAAGAAAAAATTAAGTAAGCAACGTAAATTACCTATTTTCTAAAACGTGCTTAGTGTAATGATTCATTCTACAGTCCTTCTATAAGATAACCCCTGCTGAGACTACCTGCTGTTAGAATTGTAAATGATACCCTTAAGCCCGCTTCACAATGTGCAAACTTTTGTTTACAGAAATTGTGGTGTCAAGTTTTAAATTTCATGAGTGTACATGTTAAATTTGAAATGTTAATATTAAAATATTCAAAAAATTGGCGTTTTTGTAAGAAATAGTCTTGTTATTCAGAAATGATATTTTACACCTAAACCGAATTTAAGTGCAATACTGACAATTAATGTTATTTACATTTTTTACTCTCTTCATTAATTTAAATATGCGTAAAATTAACTGAAACTCGGGTTATAGGTCTAAAATATCATTTTCAGCTATATTTCTTAGTGACAATTTTGATATCATTTAATGTTGTTATCTTTCGAGATAAGTGGGGAGTAAAAATAACGGTTTCAAAATTATAATTCCGACGTTTCAAACAAACATGTGAGAGCTTTATCGAGTAACTTAAGTAACTTAAAAACCGTGTGGATCACAAATTTAAAATGATCATCAAAATGGATGATGAAGTATTAAAAAATTATTTAAAATTAATAAGATTTGGGTATAAAATTACTTGTTTATTTCTTTGTTCATCAGTTGCCCTTAAATTTCTGATATCTTTATAAATAACACCATTTGAATTTAATATTATCATGTCAAATTTGATATGTACTAACAACCCTTCACAGCCGACAATGACTAGTTATTTCGGTTTTTAAACCAAGCAACAACTAACCTGTAAGTCATCTCTCTACGGTATAATTAATAATAAAAAGGTTTTATATGATGCGCACATTTTTTTGGGATTTACTGTATACACTGCGTAGCTATACAGTGCTTTTCATTTAACATTGGCCATAGGTATTTTTACATGTTAATATTTTCAATCCCATGTTAATACTTTTTTTAGACATCTGGTATAAACCATTTTATGTTAATTATAATTAACTGGTAAAATGTCTATTAGAAAATATTCTTATACTTATTTGTAAGTTTTTAATGTAATAAAGAAAATAAAAAAATATATAGTTTCGGGGAGGATTCAAACCGACGTGAGTCTAAGGACTTTTGTAATTTGACTTGGTTACTATGGTAACAAAATTATCATTCAAATTTTGTTTATTAAGTTTGAGACATTTTGACAAGTTTAATTTTTAAATATTGAACAGAACGTGTCAGTTTATATCGTAATCCTCCCCGAAACGATATTTTTTCTTATTAAATTCAAAACTTACAAATGAATTTAAGATTATTTTCTAATAGACAACCCCACCACGTAATTATAATTAACATAAATGGTTTATACCAGATGTCCCAAAAAGTGCTTAACATGAGTTGAAATATTAACCTGTAAAACTTATGGCCAATGTTAAATGAAAAGCACTGTATAAATAAGTTATACCTGTTCGCTGACTCAATGATCAAAAAATTTTAAATAAGGATACGAATAAAATAATTTGCGGATCAATAAGAATGAATTTATAAATGTGATACCAATTCATTGGTAATTACTCTTTACTGATAGTATTATATTTTGTACTAATGATGGCTTCAAGAAACATCTTTATTTTTATCCTTATTAAACATTGGAAAGACGCAAAATAGTACAAATTTTCTTCACATTCAACTACAATAAATAAATATGGATTCTTTTTTTAATTAAAAGTTACTTATATTTGAGTTGTTAACATGTCCCTATGATTTTCACCAAATACCTACAAGTATATCTAATTCCTTCAAGGTTATAAAATAATTAAAAAAGAAATTAGATAAAAAGGATCTTTAATCTTTTAAAAAATACATATTTAATGTGACGTCAGTTCAAGATAACTTGAAGTAGTGACAACCCTTTACACCAAATTTTAAGTTAATATTTTTAAATAATATGTAAAAAGAGAGAAAGGAACTGTTAAAACCTGACTTGATATAAATTTAAAATATTACACTTTTAAATTTTAGAAATCGGATAAATCCAAAATAAATTAACGAATTTCTTTTCATCTTTATGAAATATGTAAAATCTGGTTTAATTTTTTTATTTTCCTCTTCCATTTCATTTAATATAGAAAATTGACGTTTAACATTTATTAATATAAAGGGACTACCATTTTACAACGCCAAGAAAATATAGTAATTGTAAAATTAAATAAAAAGATAATTACGTTGAACCGTTCAACATTTAACTACTGCGTTAATTAATGATGATTGTTTTGTATGTATCGATAACACAACAACGGTGTCGTTACGGCATTGAACAAAGACATTTGCATAAACAGAGGTCTGTGAACAAGCTTCACGTAACTTTATCCAGTGATAAATAACATTTAAACTTTCCTATTAGAAGTGTCGCTGTACTAGTGGAAAACGATCGTTTATATCCAATTTCACGGAAGGGACACAAAGGAAAACGTGTCAAACTGTCTGAAATGTCTAACACGTCTGATATATTCATACATAAATAAACCAAAAAAAAAATTGTGAATAAAATTTTTCGTCGCTTTATTTTCTAAACGGCGAGGAATTTTAGTGAAAATTTTGTCACTTTAGAAATAGTTCATAAATAATGTAAAACACACACCACATATTTAACAAAAAAAAACGTTCTAGTTTTAAAATAAATTTTCTTTTTTTATTTGGTTTACATTGGTCAAAATTATGTTGTTCAAAATTTCATTTAAATCACTTAAAGTATGTTTTTTTTGTTATTCTTATTTAATACATTTTAATCGAATTTTATATTGCTTGGTTATGCGGATGTTCGCCCATTTATTTTAAAAAATTTAAATTTAATTTGAATTTCGTATAGCTATTGCAATTTTCACCAACGAATATATATAAATTTTCCTTTCAATTTTAATATGTTAGTTTGGAATACCTATACCGGGCGTCTCAGAAATAAGTACATTCTATTTTAACCACTAATCCAACTCATCAAGATGAACAACTTTTCTATGTTCCAATTTTTTCGAAATCTCAAATTTGTTTTCAATACCCCCCTCCCCACATATGTTAACGTGTCCTCTATGAACTGTTGTAATTAAAGATAGCAATAATAGGACAAAGAAGTCTTATTTAGTGCTAGGAACGCTGTTTAATGTTGGTATTTTTAATGAGAACAGTTACATAGAGGTCTCGTTAATTTATGGAGGAAAAATTAAAAACAAACTTGAGATTTAAAAAAATGGCACATAGAAAAATTGTTCATCTTGATGGTAGTCAATGGATGTAAATGTCATGTATCTATTTCTGAGACATCATATATACTTCAGTATTTATACAATCTCTATTTTGTTGCACTAAAGCTACAGATACCTACAAAAATTAAAACTCGTAAATGCACAGAATAAAAATTAATGAACTGAGGTTGAAGATAAAGGTTTGGAGATTAATGAAAATTGTCAAATAAGAATTGAGATATATAAATAAGTGCGTTACAATAATGTTTAATTAAATAAAGTAATGACATTTGTTTTATAGTATGAACACAATTCATAACTTTATTTATTCGTATGTTACAATATTGTATTGTGATGTAAGTGTTATGCATGGTGCCCCAGAAGATCAGTATAAACCTGTATAGCGTGATGATGAAACTGTGTGCAGTTGTGTATTGGTTCGTTTTTTGCAAAGCATTTGCTTTAAAGTTTAGGAAAACCACTAAACCCTAAACATGCCAATCCTTACCCACCTTAGTATTCATATGTAATAATATTAATTAAGTATGTGAAAATTAAGTAAATAAGAACATAAAAATATAACAGCGCAACCATTGCTTGAGAACATATAATAAACAGGTCCAAGCGCCAGTCACGTCAATGACGAAAAAAAATAGGGAATGGG